>MBFL02000366.1:19589-34212 GCA_001696595.2 Aspergillus hancockii | reverse complement strand
CCCCAACATCCCTCCCTCCCTCATCCCGACCAACCTCCAGCAAACCCGCTACCACTCCATCTGGATCAATGTCATCCCCTTCCCCCGCATCCGCGACAACCTCATCAGGTGCGAAGGCCTCTTCGACCACGGGGAGCTGATGCAGGACCTCATCGGCGAGCTCATGAGCTCCATGCGGGCCCCACGGCGACGAGGTACGCCCGGTACCGCCACCGTCCCCGAGCCCAGGCTACCCCTGGCCCTCTCGTCAGGATGTGACACGGATGAAGTCACCGCCGGGCGCAAGGGGCTCATCGTCTGGGGCGAGCCGCACGAGATGCAGAGCTGGGAGGCCACCCCCGGTTTTCTCGCGAAATGGACATGGGCCGTGGAGGGCTGCGAGGAGTTGGTGGAAATAAGCAACTACTGGAGGATGAAAAGGGGGGAGGAACCTATGCGACTCCCGGTGTCGAGGAGCTATCCGCCACCACCGCTCTCGCACGGAGCGCCAAGTGGAGGATGAGTGCTCATATAGGGTCGTCAAATTCTTATACCGAGCCCTTCCCCCCGGCGAAAACAAGAAGAGAGCCACACTGGCCTGGTGAGTACCGGCACAGTCAGCATTAACATATGCTTCGTGCGGTTCGCCAACTCTGATTTCGGTCTCATACGAAACAGGCAACCTATTCGCACCGATAGATGTAAAGCGCGCCTTTGTCTGGTGGAAGGAGCAATACCAGGAGCTTCGGCTGATTGGATGCCCCTTGGTGCTGGCCCTTTGTAAACATGAATAGCAGCACGACCGCATTGTGTGTGAAGGATAGCAGGCACGATGCAAAACATGTTGTTCTAAAAGAGCCTATGGTTAAAACTTGGATGGGAGTAGAGAAGTGGAAGAAACAATGGCAGTGGGGTTAGGAGCCAGGCTCATACCACGGTCATTGACGTCTATGAGAGCTTGTCTGTGATAAGGCGAGAGTTGCGGTACTGGGAATCTCACAGGTACCTTACGGGAAAAAGGTACTTTCCCGCAGGCGAAAGCAGCAGAGGGATTAGGGCTTCAGTTAGAAAACTTTGCATTTTTCGGGCATACGCTAAATACCGCATTATGAGTGATTTGAATCTTTACGTCGCAGGTAGGTACATGGTGGATTTGACGTCTTGCCTTGGACTGGGCGCGCATAAAAAGAAGGGACGGCGCTGTTTTTATTAAGGATACGGAGTAAAACCACCCAGCATCCTATTATATTCTCCCATAGACTTCCATTCCTTCGTTGACTCCCAGACTACCCATTTCCCCTGCTACTTAAAGTGTTCGCACTTGAGCCGTGAAGTCAGATTTCTCGGAACTAGCGACAAGCAGAAGCAACCACAACCGCGACTGAGAAGTGCATCGAATACATGCAAAATCCATAGCAGCGAATCAAAAGGACTTACTATCTATTTTCAACCCTATGTGTGAAATTGCGGTAATGGACTAAGGGCAGTAGGCTCATGCCCTGTCTACATAGGTTACTTCCTGCTGTTATTCCGCTCTAAAGTTATCCGGTTGCAACAGCTTATATCCCAGGCCCCGTGCTAAACGAGTTAGGCACGTTGGTCGTTCGACTCGAACGACGGGTGTAATAGGGTCCGGGAGGGCACCAGCAGGTCACCAGCTCTCTAAGTTTCGACTCGCATTGTTTCGAAGACATTTGGGAAAAAACCTCTTAACTATCTGTAAGACTAGACATGGCAGCACCTAACTGCTTCTTAAGAAATAAACACCTTCGTCCAGTCGTGCTTCTCGAGGTAGTCCTCTACAGTATCGAGAGATGGGGGCGACTTCAACTAGATCCATATATGAGCAGCTACACTCGCGATATTATTAAGCTACGGTCAACTTACATCTCGGGGATGAATAACTGTAGGGTCATCTCTGCCCTCATACCCGAACTCGTTCCAATAGGCCATGTTGTCTTCAAGCTCTGCTTTCAATTCGGTCGGAATAGATGGAGGAAAATGCCCTTTCGGCAGAGTGACAACCTCTGCCTTCAGCCCTGTAGCCTTTGTAAATGTCGATGCTAGCTCTCGGGTAGTGAGCCATTCTCGATAACCAATGAGATTCTTTCCAGCGGACTCTTGTATGAGAGCTTTGACCAATGGCCCAGGATCTTCCTCGGCGGCAACAAGTGGGAGTTTGACGTTGTGGTCCACATGCCCGATAAATTGAACTACTCCATCAGAGTTCTTAGGGATGTTAGCTTTATTCGCTAGGTATAAAAATTATGCTCGGGAAATGCTTGCTTTGAGAGGTTGACTCATCCCATTCAAGGTATAGTAACTCAAGAAAAGTCCTGCCTGATAGATGCTGGTCTTTGTCCAGAGGTCCGGGTATGTTTCTCTGCCGTTCTCTGCGGCCTTGGCTTTCGAGTCAAAGTGGTATACGTGAGTGTATTTCCCCTTGGACCATTTCGTGGCATTAGACAGGGAGGAGAATATAAATCGCTCCAAATTTGGGACTTTGGCGGCTGCGTCGATAACGTTCTTACAACGGTTGTGTTTCATGCTCACCCGCCCACACATTCAGAGGCTGGCCCGGCTGCGCTTAGTCCTTATTGGCAGGGTTACCGTATAAGCCCCAGAAGTCACTCACAGCGAAGATGGCGTTCGCACCCTCAAACGCTGCCAATAGTGTCGCAGGTGTGTCGATGTCGGCTTGAACAACAGCAGCGCCTCGGGCTGCCAGGGCCTGGGACTTAATACTGGAGGTGTTTCGAGTTAAGGCGCGAACTGTCCAACCTGGTTCCTCGAGGAAGACGTTCGCCACAGAGCCGCCTTGATTGCCAGTGGCTCCGATGATAACGATGAGCTTTGAGGAGGACATTGTGGAAGATTCAATGGATGGTGAAAAGAAAATGAAGAGTCTGCATTTACAAGACTGTTTGACTTGTGGCCCTCCTATCCCTAGCATTAGTTAAGCCATGGCGCACTTATTAATTAACCAAGGTGCTTACAAACATATTCTGATTTCTCAGCGGAAGGTTATCCTTCAGGCTGAGTTTGTAATCGGAGGTGCGGAGAATAGGTGGAAGTTGAGGCTTTAAGCGCATACATAGTCCACAAACCCACTATTGTCAGGCAAACCAAGTCTGTAGAGAGTAGACCTTGACTAGTCCTATTTAGATAGTATAAATGCTTAAATAGGCGATAAGGTAAGTCTTGGCGCCAAGACGGCACCAAAACGGAGCTTAGGCAAAACTCGTGCCGCGGGCCCGCTTATTTAGCGCTGGAAGGCTAGGCCGAAAATGGCAATAAGGTCATCATGTTACTAAGACGGGGGTCCAAATCATGGAACAGTGAAGGCACGAGGTCTGTTTTCAGAAATGTTTTTGGGACGTCTGGTTGCTTTGAAATACAAAAGCTAAAGGCGTTCTGAGTTTTACTATCGCACTCTCCCGGACTTACGCGTTGAGGAAGTCCGTTTGCTTTGAAATGCAGAGCATGATTCTCTCAACACGGGGCCCGATTTCCGAAGCCACGAAAAGATAAATAGTTCCCCGATGCTCCCAAGCGCTGAATCCAAAGCTCATCAGAGTCATTCCTACTCATATCATTATCCAGTTCCAAAACTTCCAAAGTTCTCTATTCCACCACGATGTCCCGATACGCAGAAGCTCATTTGAATCCTGATGGCCCCGGCGACGCTCGCCCAACGGCCCTTCAGATTATCAAGGACGAAGCAGCAGAGGGCAAACTGTCCGGGAAAATTGTCGTCATCACCGGCACTTCGTCTGGATTAGGGATCGAGACTGCTCGTGCTCTATCCTTGACTGGCGCAAAGCTGTTGTTGACGGCGCGAGACCTGAACAAAGCTAAGAGTGCTTTGGACGGAATTCTCGAACCAGGACGCGTTGAACTCGTTGAGATGGACAATTCTTCCTTGAGCAGTGTGCGTGCCGCCGCGAAAGATATTCTCCAGAGGTCGAACGGCCAAGTCAACATCCTCGTCAATAACGCCGGCATTATGGCTCTGCCCAAGTTGGAGTACACGAAAGATGGCTTTGAAATGCAGTTCGGAGTCAACCACCTCGCCCATTTTCTACTCTTTGAACTCTTGAAGCCGGCTCTCCTGGCCAGCGCTAGCCCTGTATTCTCATCTCGAGTCGTCAACCTCTCTTCTTCTGCCCATCATGTAGCCTCGATCAATGAATCAGGCAACTACAATTTTGAGAAGACTGAATACAATGAATGGATTTCATATGGCCAATCAAAGACCGCCAACATCTACATGGCTAACGAGATCGAGCGGCGCTACGGATCGCGAGGACTTCACGCTACCAGTGTTCATCCTGGCGGAATTGCAACGGGGCTTATGCAGCATATGGACGTTGCAATGATTCAAGAGATGCAAAAGGACGAAAATCTGTTCAAAATGATGAAGTCGCCAGAGCAGGGTGCTGCAACGACGGTATGGGCTGCGATCGGCCAGGAATGGGAGAAGAAGGGTGGGGAATATCTTGCTGAGTGCGGAAAAACAACCCGTGGAAACGACAACCACGAGATCACCGGTGCAGGGTTTGCAGGCCATGCTTATGATCCCGAGAAAGAGGCTCGCCTCTGGAAAGATTCGTTGAAGATGGTGGGGCTGACGGACGACCAGTAGGCTACACTAGACAGAAGTAGCAGGAATGATGAGGTCTCTTTCACCATTTTTACCTGGTTACCTCCTATCAGTTGCTGCTAGATCTTTGGAGGATGCCAGGCTAGCTAGTCAAGTATAGTGGGAACGAACCATACATTCGATAAAGTTCAATTCGCTTTATTTCTCTTGCACTACTGTTGGACTATTTCAAGTTTAGGCTACGAGCAGTTCTAGTATTAACGGTTATTTAATTACACGGGATTCTAACTGTGTCATCACAATGACTCCTTCATTACACACTATCGTCTTGAATGAATCAATTCCTATCCTTAGGGAAGAGACATCTGCAGCTGAACTATCATTAGATGGATTGGAGGGTGCCTAAGGCAGGGTTCGGAAACACTCTCGTTTGTACATGGTGGTTTCGGCTCCGAGTGTACTGCTAGAGTCACATAGCCGATCCCATACTATATTGGAAGTCCTTGTACGATTGATAGTTAACCCTACGATGTCTCCCACTGCTATAATATCGAGGATACCCGCCATGGTGGAAGACAGAGATCTAATTGCCGAAAGAAAAGGAGTGTGACTGTTATGTATGTCTTCTGACGTTGTGTGGTCTACTATCGTGAAGTCACTTGATAATAAAGCCAACAGTGTGCCCAGACCCTCCTCAGGTGGACGATCACAGCTTCCTATTGCACAAGTTCCGATATCGCGTGTTGTTCTCACTTTGGTATCGACTCGGTTACGCGTTAAGTTACTACTTATCTCCTAATTAACAGACAGGCTGAATAGCCACCATATTTTCAAGGACAGGGTTTGCTTATTTCCGATTCTATGCACCCAATATACCTTGTGCAAAAACTGGACACCAATCCGGCTACAGGGTCTAGGTAGATCCATCAGGGTTTCAAGTTGCGTGGGGGCTGTTGGGTGGCTTGACCAAGAACCTTCATTAATCACCCTGCCTTTTTGGCGGATGAGCGACGTTCAAATTAAGCAATTCGATTTTTTCATCACCGCCCATTTACGTCAAGCTGTCAACATTATATTGTCCATTTATGTATTACAGTACTATGGCTGTGATGAAATCATACGAGTGCTTCAAGGTTATGAAGTTCATTTGCGATAGTACTTACGTCCGACTACATGGCTAAGACTTATTGCACCTAATGTAGCTTCCCAATCCATATCATCAATAAGCAAAGGGATCTGTGGCCTACAAATGGCACTAGGCGGCTATAAAGCAATGGGCAGTAGGCTCAAAACACCATCCTCATCTTAAGCATATCCTTCTCGATAATCTCCTCTTTCTTTTTCATGAGCTCCTCCATATCCCATGGACAGCTCACGTATCGCCCACCGAGCCACTCTCTACGCTCAGCCGCCAACTAGGCAATTGTATCACCAGCTATATCCTGGCGATCAGGCAATGCATTCCGCACCAACTCGGGCGCGTTCTCAGTAATCTTCGCCTTAATCGCACCCGGATTCACACAAAAAGTCAAAAGTCCATCATCACTATATTCCAACTGCAAGGACTCGGTCCACCTTAATATCACAAGCTTTGAACTTCTGTAACTCCCGCTCCCGGGACGAGCGCTGAATGCGCCTGAAGATGATACGTTAATCATTGTACATAAGCCGTTGGCAATAGCACGCGTTGAGATTTGCATAGGGACAAACGTGTGCACCATGTTGAAGAGTCCGTGGACGTTGACTTTCCATGTTCACTAGTACGTATCCGGATCTGAATCGAGAATTGGCTTGTATAGTCCCATGTGGGCCGCATTATTCACGACAATATCCAGACGCCCGTCAAAGCCCTGTGACACGGTGTCATACATTGCTTGAACGCTATCTTGCCTTGCAATGTCAACCGCGCAGCTAAGCACTACAGGCCCTAGGCGCCCGCCTTGCGCTGCAGCCAACTTCAACTTCACGATGAGATCGCTTGATATACCGTGTAGATCAGCTATTGCTATCACAGACGCCCCCCGCACGCGCGAAAGCAAAGGCCGTGGCATATCCGATTCCATTCTCCCAAGCTGCGCCCGTGATCAGAACGTATTTGCCGGCTAGGTCCAGCTTTAAGGGGGAAATGTAGTCGTAGGTTGTGGAGTGATGTTTGGTTGTAAAGTAGCCGCCACAAAGCTCTCTTCCGGCTGACATCGCTGACGTATTGTAGCACGCGGAGACGAACAGCCTAGAGATCTGAAGACCGGGAATATGCGCGAGTGAAAGACTGCGTTATGCGAGGTTGTGCTAAGATGCCAACTGACTGTTCTGCGGTCCTATTTAAATCCAATCAAATATGCTGACCTGGAGATGTTAGGGCTCTGCTTATAAATCCGGAAACCGGGGGATGAACCTTCCATAACCCTAGACAAACCGGTTTGCTCCCCACCTTTTCGGAAAATCCCGCCTAAAACATTCTCTACAGACTTACTATATGTTACAATAACTCATTCGACGCTGAAACAGAATACAATATAAGTCAACGACTAAGCAGGGGTTATGTCCAATATTCAAGCGGCGTGGAAAAGCTCGGTGTAACTTGCTGTGGGTTTGAGGATTGTATTCTGTCCTCGATGGACCATATAGCCTCTTCAGCTTGCCGGGGCTGAAGGATGAAGGCAAGTATCTTTGCTATACACGGGCAAGGTGACTTTTTTAATCACACGTGGTGCCTGATGGGATAACTTGGCCCGTACATCTGCTGCTGGAGGCTAGTAGGGACTTATGCGGTTCTAATGAAATAGAGACTGGGCAGGAATTTGGTCGACTTCAATCTAAATCGCATTTTTGTGCTTTCGTGCAATTTCACTAGCCCACAGATATCGAAATGAATGGATTTAGTGTATATTTTGATTTGTTATAGAATAGGAGGCCTATCACCCAGTGGGTCTGGCAAGTCGCTTTTCTGTGTACAACCAACGAGAGTGCAGTTTATACCATCGCATATGCCCTTTTGTATAGTCGCGTTTTCTTGAAGGAATATACCAAGAGGAATTACCGCCATCAGTGTCTAGCCCTTCACCCAACTCTCTGATCGCCTAAGCTCAGAAGATATACTTCCTTTGACTTGCAATTTATAGTAGCCACACGACGAATCTTTACCAGAATATCTGTCAGTCGGGTCTTTTAGTTGCTGCGAGACAGCGTCGCTGGCAGTCAAAGAAGGTTCAAGCACGCCGTGAACCGTCGCGGTTTCTCTGTTTCCGGAGTATCGCCTTGCTCTCTGCTTTGCCCGCTCGTTAAAAAAAAGGGTCAGTAAAACAGTTATAAAAATCGTCGTTAGAAACTAACCCCTGTCGCCCTTTGCATCATTTTGACCCTTTGCATTCTCGTGGCTAGGGCAACGCTCCATATGGAAAGTACTGCCGACCATTTGCATGCTTTGTCATCCCCGTGAAGATGGTTGGTGGATGACTGCCCGAGGATTTGAGGCTCTACTAGGTCCTCGCAGCCTAACGGTCTGGTCTATATAAGGACAGAAGTCGGACCAACGGCTGCACACTCGTCTGCTAGGACAGGAAAGCTTCATCGATTCTGGTGTAGCCATAATCTCGGTGTCCGCATCAGAACCAAGCTGCTCCGTCTCACCATGGCCATCATCCTCGTCAACGTAGATAACTATAGGGTTGGAAGAAGCCCATTTTGAGCAAAGGTATTTGTCGGCGTAGTATGAGAAGAATTAGCCTCATTCTCCGCTGTGTAGCTCCGCAGGAAGGCCCTGCATGAAGAGTGCGTGTTTCGATGATTTTGAGGCGTCGTGCCGCAACCAAGGGAAGCTTGTGAATCGAGATTTTGGTAGCCGCGCCTTACGGTTCCGGCTGATTGCCGCTGAAAGCGACAGGGCATATTGGGATTTATACCCTGCTTTTCTAGCTCCCAGGACGCCGAGATGGAGGCACGGCCTTCCAAAGGGCATCCAAATCTGAAGCGGCATACAGTCCCATCTTCGAATCCGCACATTTCCCATCCCCATCCGATCAACTGATGGACAGCTCAGTTCTGCCCACCACCGTTTGAGAGATGAAGGCCGGGGTCGCTGGATCTCCTAAATCCGAGAAACAAGCGAAAACCGCGAGCTGAGCCGTGAAAGTCAATGTTTCGAGATAAGCGCAACCTAGAACTTTATTGTAATGGCCCTAACTGGGGCAACTCTCTGCGGTATATATGATAAGACGAGATCTTATAAGGCATATACTGAGTTTAGTACTAATTAGTCCATCTTTGAATAGTAAGGACAGGAAGTTCATCCTGTTCTATGCAGTTCGGCGAACCCAACGTACTAATGTTGAAGGTACTCTTCTCTAAGGAATTACTAACCATGCCACCATCACATACATGATTTCAGGGAAGCCCAACGCGTTATGGTCTTGGTCTCCCGCTACCATTTGAAATGACTCGAGTGTTTCCGAAGAGTGGCAGGTAACTTTGGGCACCCTTCCCGCAAATCTATGCTTAAGGTTAGCGTGACAGTCCCTACTTATCTTGGTTTAGTGGCTGTGAAGGCTCTCGATTTCCAGTCCGTGACGTACCTAGAGCCTTCGCCGCTTGATATGTAAGTACAACCCGAGAACAATGCAGAATACGACACTGAATATAATGCCCGTATGAACCCAAAGCTGCCGACTTCTCGAAGCAGCGGGAATCCACGAATGGAGGGGCGGAAAGCTCGCGGATAAGGAGGCAGGGCCGACGAGAGCACTGGAGACGATGCTACTTGTGGCGGGCGTGGGGCCTCCTGTTTCTACAAGCCTCACATTCCCGGGTCGATTATTCGCGTCAATTGGTGCAGTAGGGCGCTCAGTCTCAATTGCTGCGGAGTAGGCACTGGTGATGGCCACCGCTACGCCCGGGAATTCCTGGTCATGCTCATCGGGGAAAGGATGAAGCGGCTGATGTAACCCATTAATAGCTTCTCCCCAGAGCTTAAGACGCCAGTTGATAAGCTTCCCGGAATGATCGTCGACATTAGTATCTTTAACGATGAGGGTCCAGTTTCCAACTCCAGTCTCCCCCCTTTGTTTAACTCAGCTAGCTGCATATAAATAAAAGCACATGAAGTTACTTACCAATCAGCGACTGTCATGAATATCCAGTTATAATAGCCATCGCTTTCAGTATCTGAAGGCCTCGGGGTACTCAGGTGACTAACAATACCTTCAGGACTGCATAGCTCGACACTGAGGTCACCGCGGCGTGTATGGCTGACGTTTATTTTCACTGTGACATGCTCTACTCTGGCAAAGTTAGCATTATAAGCCATCCTCTCTGTCATCTCAAACACGCTTGACAGGCCCTGGCTGCCCTGAGGAATGCTGTCCTGCACCCACAACCATGGGGAGTTAAACCAAGCCTGTGGCTTCACCAGTTGCCAGCTCTTTGCCTTCTGAACTAAGGAGTAGGCGTCTATTTTTCCATACCCCCAATCATGGCTAAATCTCTTTCCGATGGTTGTAACCTGCCAGCTTCCGTCACTCTCATGAACCGGAACTGCAGTTTCTACTATCAGATATTGACAGTCACGCCATGTCAGGTCCGGTCGAATGCTTAGAGCCAGCGCAATAATGCCTGCAACAAGTGGGCCAGCGGCGGAAGTGCCACTATGTAGCGAAGAACACTTGTTGGCACCGACATCGGTGGTGTAGATGGCGTCCCCTGAGCCGCTACTATATGCCACTGCTAACTGCGCTGAGCAGGACTCCGAGTAACCAGCATGTTTTCCCAGCCGATCAATTGCACCGACGGTAATGCTATAGATACTATTTGCGTAGCCATCGAAGTTGCAGTTATCATAGTATCCTCCTCCGTTCCCAGCTGAGAAGACGAAGATGGAACCCTTTCCACCACGGCCATTCTGTACACCATTGACTATCGCTCGCTGGACCAAGATTCCTGGACCTTCCATTGTCTTTCCGTCATCAGGCGGGCCCCACGAGCATGAGTAGATATCATTATGTTGATAGTCGTAATTGACTGCAGCTGCCTCAATTGCATCGTCGACGGGTTTTGATAGAAGTCGAATCCCTGATACCTGACTTTCGTACGCAATTCCAATACCACAGACATTATTCCTAGCCGCAGCAATTTCACCAGCGCATCTAGTGCCGTGATTATCATCAAAAAGGCGTGGTCTTGGTTGGGTAGTCTGATCGTTGAAGTCATATGAGCCACCGGAATAGTAATTTTCCTTCAGGTCGTTGCTGTACATATCCAATCCGTCGTCCACAACCGCAATTGTGACACCTCTCCCAGTAATACCCTCCAGCCAAAGTTCCGAGACATTCACATCATGCCCAAGCTGCACCGGATTGAAAAGATGCCACTGTGAACTAAATAGCGGATCTGCAATTCCAAGGGCGAATGCTAGACGCTTCTGATCCTCGACAGCTTCTGGAGCCGCCTGGCCAGTCAACAATAATGTTTCAGGGCGCTGCATCAAGGGTGGTAACCGCTTCTGCAATAGTCTTTTGGGGCTGAGCCTCTGCGACCAAAGTATACTATCAAATGTATCGTACTTGCCATCCCAGGTTGTACCATTGTCTCCTGAACGTCGCTGAAAATTTCTCCCGACACACAGGTTCGCCAGCAGCTTTTCCACCTTCAAACCTCTCTCTCTAGGAACGGAGAAAATATGGTGGCCAAGAAGTTCCCCGATTTGTCCTTCGTGATGGGCACCGAGCACCTGAGCGACCTGGAATGGAGATACACGTTCGTCCAGGTGGAGCGCGAAGAAGTCGTGCATAGCTTGGAAGCCTGTATGTAGGTCTACGGAAAAAGGGAAATTCGGAGCTTCATTCACAGCACTTGTATGGCTCATCTTTAAATGAGGGATAGAAGACAAATAACCAAAGGCTGGAAGCTACCAGCCAGATGTTACCGAAACTGTTAGACGATGGTGATATAGTGAGCTAAGGGAAACTCTCTTGATGGTAGATAGCATTATTAGTACACCGTCACGCAGAAAAAATCAAAGAATGAGAAGCTATCGTTGATGCGGACCACTCAACCCTATGCAGGAGTTACTACGCCCTCTTGTAGCGGTCTGAGTAATGCGTCAATGAAGGCAACGACTGTACGGATCCATTCGCAGCGAAATATTGTATCCTTTCGTCATTCGGTGTGATAGAGAGACAAAAGCGTCACATCACATACATATAGTGTATACCTCCCCTTACATCTGCATATCTGCCTGTCTTAGATCCTGATCATGTGCTCAAAATGAAATGACCTCAAGCAACTATTCTCTATTGTATATGTGCAAAACCAATTGGGATTTTCGCTTACCCAAAGCAGCCCCGTCCGCATGACGGCCTATGGATTCCTTCCTGGCTGCTATGCACCCTCGTGTTAGATGTCCTTGCAATTATTACGCCGCTAAACGTATATAAGATGTTGGAGGATGGCAGTAAGCTTATTAAGCCTACTGTACCGTTCACAATCAAGACTGACATAGCAAATATAGATGTAGGATAATAATTCTAGGGATAGAAAAATATAGTGACTCTAAAGACGGTCGAACTGAAGTCGTCTAGCATTAACTGTTCTTCGTCCATTTATAATCATTTTATGGCAGGTTCCCGTCCAATGAAACTGGGCCATAGTCAAACTCTCAAGGATATGCCTGGATTCTGTAGAAGGAACTCTTCTATGGAATGGACTAAAGATAGATATGTGCTGGCGTGGGTATACAAGCGACTGTAGAGGTGCATGAAACGAAACATGACAAAGGGTTCTTGCCGCTCAGCATCTGCTCCCTTTCATGGGCACCTGTGGTAATTGCAATTGAAAATATTCTCCCTCACTTATTTCATAATTCCAAGTGTATTTTTTTTTTTAACTTGTATTGCCCCCTTTGTCTTTCCTTGTTCGTCCCGCCTTTTCTGGGTACAAATCATTCGATCCCGATTGGCAAAATGTAAGGCGCAGTTATATTCTACATGTCAAAACCTATAGAATATATTACAGAACAGTGGAACGGGTGCCAATAAAAACTGGAACCATCATACTCTCAGTTTTCTCCTATCATATATCTTTTATATACGGGCCCGAAAGGAAGTGCGGTTGGAATGATAAACATATAACCAATGATTCCCTCTGGTCAGGCTACTAAATGAGCCTTTTTCCAATCGACATACTTTTGCTCGTCCACACGATGCTCCTGCACCCACGCGTTGATAGAGGCCATATCTCGACATTGTACTTCAACGTCCCACTCAGCGAATGTTCCAACTGCGCGCTCTGCCGGACTCATTTTAAGGTACTCGTCAGTATACTTCTCTTGTCCGTCTTGGTCGATGTAGGTATAATTTTTGTTCCACAGATATATCAACGAGATGTCTCCATGGCACAGAATCGATTGGCGGATCATATCGAAACAATGGTCTGAAGCAGTAAGCTTGATATATCCCATAGGAACAGCCTTGACTAGTAGATAGAGGCATAACCTACTCTTGTGAGCAATGATCTTTTCTTTAGGGTCCTCCCGTAAAAGCTTTTCGGGATAGAACGCTTTGCGGATGTAGTTCAAACAGTGCATTTGGTGGTAAACGCCTAGGCCATATGCGGAATACCCTGGATCAAGAAATGCATCTGCTGTTTGCGGCATATCGTGTAAGATGGCGGTTTCTGTCGGAACCAGGAAGGAGTGATCATATACTGCTAGACTTTAGTCGCACTTCGACGGTTAGCTGATGGCTCAAGGGATACTTACATTCTAACCATTCCTCCCAAGCTCGTTCAACCTCCTCGGACGGCTCTGATTGGAATATCGCCTGTGGTTTATATCTCTTATGGACATACTGCACTGCTCCATCTTCTCGTAGAGGCGCTTATCCTAATTATTAAGCCTGTTCAGTAGAAATGCTGGCATGACGTACAGTAGGGCGGCTTTCCCTTATCTGAGCAATCGCAAGTTTTCTGGAACACGGCGATGAGAAAGATAATAGAGAATATATTGAAAAACCCAAACAGCGTAAGTAGGAACCTTCTTGTTCGTTGCCTTCTTATAGAATTTGCCGTACAGCCTGGCGCCGAAAGACTGCTTAAGTCCACTGCTTGCGCATCAGTGCTGATATTATCTCCTTTAGACAGCACAGTATAGGCTGGGCCACGGTGAATGCCTGATTGAAACATGAAGTTCCGGTGTAGTAAGAGTGCTTCCTCTCTGTTTGTTATACCGGTAGCTAAAGTGGTGAATTTGGGAAATATATGCCAACGCGGGGGCCTGTGGTCTTTCAAACAGACTAGAGCGAGGAATAATAATCCCACCTAACATAATAGGCGCTACTGCAGATGGGTAGTCATGTGCATCACCGCATAGGGAGTCGTTGCTGTCAGAGCATATTGGGCTTGCTGGTCAACCAGTGCACTGGGATGTACGAAGCAAGCAAGGGCGTGGTAACGATGTGCTGCTACGCTATTCACCAAATGTCGGTGAGATGAGAAGTACAATTGCATGATGGCCTAAGGATGGATTGCTATTTTTTCGGTTTTCTGTGGGTAGGTAGCCAATGTAGGGCAGTAATTAGCTTTATCCGTTATAAATTACGCAGCAACTTGCTACTACACAAATTTTCTCATTCAGGAAGGCGAAGGGGAAGATATTTAAGGTGACGTCTCCAACAGATATTTGCAAGCACAGCCCTTACATCCATACCAACCAAGATGTGTACGCCGTATACGACACAAAACTGGGGGTTTATAACCAGCTACATAAGAGGCCCTCATCCCAGTCGACCAACGAAGAAAACCATCACTATTCATGTACTCTCTCCTTGTGATTACTGTTCTGTCTACTCCCAATTAGTCCAACGTCCCGGTATACGTCATAGGACCATGCATTTCACTCCCGCAGTGTCATTTGCTATTGCTAGTTTGGCGGCTCTCGTTGCCGCGATGCCAGCAAGCTTTGCCAAGCGCCCTGAACCTGGTGTCTACGGCCTCGACGCCAATGAGGTCAACATTGCCAAGCGCCCTGAACCTGGTGTCTACGGCCTCGACGCC
>MBFL02000366.1:0-19491 GCA_001696595.2 Aspergillus hancockii | reverse complement strand
ACGCCAATGAGGTCAACATTGCCAAGCGCCCTGAACCTGGTGTCTACGGCCTCGATGCCAAGGAGGCCAACATTGCCAAGTGACACTCTATTGGTGAGGAATTATCTGCACACAGTTGTGAGACACTTTCAGAAGATGCTGATGGATTAAGTCTGACTGATTACATTGCTTAATTGCCTGAGTGCATGTGGTGACTTTCCTAAAGCCTATCTTGGTGGCTTTCACAGACAGCCAGCTCTAAACATGGCTGAGTTGAAATTGATTTGGTCATAAGTTTCCCAGAGAGAATCGTTTTGAAGTAATGGATCTTATAGGCACTTTCGTTAATACATATTCACAAGTTTACGCTATTTGTGACAAGACTGTAGCACGTGAGTCCGCTTGGGGTTTATAAGAAGTTAGTTAGTTCATCTTGAATAACAGGAGTGTTTACCTAGAATTGCATATCGCCTTTTGTATTGCACACGTCCGGCTTAGCTATATTAGGATATAAGTAACAGCTGGTGCTGGACAAGAAAACACAGTATATAATTTAGGTTAAATTTGGGAACTAAAGCACCGAGATGAATTGGAATCAAAATAAAGAAGCACGTGCACAAAAATACCCTCTCTTATATTTAAACAAATAATCCTTTGTACATAGTTACAATTCACGTGGAAACGTAGCGAGTATGTGCCGGGCCAATCTTTCAACGACGACTCTTGGATTCTCTTCTTCTATCTTCGGCTTCTGACTGGATATCCGTTGCTAGGTCTGGATTTTTGTTACGCAACCAAGACTCCATGGCATTGTATAGCATTTCATCTCCTAAAGCCACAACTGTACGGACAACAAGAGATGTTCCTTGTCTGGCCCGTATTGATCAGTCAAATGCCAGCAATTCGTGCTAATATTATAAAAAGTCGTAGCAAGGAGCGAGCAGCGTGCGGCCGCAATGAGGGTCTGGCCAGCAGTTCGATCCATCATAATGTAGATTATAACCGTCTTAGGATCGAAGTAGAGGGCATAGACTTGGAGGACTCGTATGTTGGCGCTCTGCTGAATGAACAGTATGTTCTTTCCTTCGATGAGGTTGACTCCCTTCCTAGACTTGACGATGGACCTGCCCGACCTGGACGACCTTTCGTCCTCCGTACTCCGGCGATATGTGGGGGGTCTCGTCAATTTGAATATCTGTGTGAGAGAGCCTGGTATGTCGATTGTGTAGGTACGGTAATTGAACTAGAGTTGCCATCGCTTTCGGTATGAGGGAGAGACGCAACAAGACTTTGATAAATGTAGGTACATATAGAACATGCCCGAGCCACCAACGAGTAACCAATTCCCTCAGCAACTTAGACATGTACGTAACTCAAATTCGCGGTGATAATCTGATGGAGAAGAACAATCTTCAAGCGGCCATTTCGAATGCTCTTGCAAGAGGCACGAAATAAGGGAACCATTTCCACGGCCTGACAGAGACTGGCTGTTCAACGCAGGCCATCGGTATTGTGTTCCACCTTTGTGAAGTATTCCTATTTGTTGCATATATACAGATGTCTAGCTTCATGCGTTTGAGTATACTTTGTCCGTTTTTGTCCCCTCTAACTTCTATAAAAACTGTACTAGCACAAGCCCGATTGGATTGAGCACAGGGACTGCAATAACCTGATCGATCATCCAGCCCATCCAGTCCAGTGTAAACAAAGCGTCGCGATAGGAGTAAGGTAATACCGTCTCCCAGAGCGCAATAGATCTTCTTTTGGATACGGAGAAGATAGAGGTACGGATACGGCACGAGCTGGTGGCCTTGTCGAATTAAGGCGACAAGACCGAATGTGTCCCCTTGACCCGGGTGGACTTCTTGTCTTGAACCGAGCAAGCGATGCAGTGATTTCGCGGAAGTCGAGACCAAAAAGGACCGCCTATGAGCGATGTACATCATCTTAAACCCCGCAAAAGCCGAACCGAGCCGAAACCCGGAAGCGGGGCGGGATGCGGTGTCCTTTTTGCTGCCGGTTCCGAGGGGCTTGTTTCGCTGTTATTTGCTATTGGCCCGGAACCGCCTAGAAGGGGTGAGGACATATATCGAAGTCCTGAGCCTCCAATTACAAATCCTTACAAATGACATATTGATACTGTAGGTGAATGGCTGCTGTAGTCGTCTGGTTCGAAAGGATTGTTAAGGAACAAAGCATGCACTAATCCACCAGACTGTATATATTGTGGCGAAGTATCGGAGAAATTCTTAAGAAGTCTATGAAACTTTGATCACCGCTCATTTCGCGTCCCCTCTAAGCAGTTTGGATTCACACATTGCTAGAGTTTCTCAGGACAGCGGCTTGTTAACAATGACAAACACAGCCGCCTGGATCAAGGAACCCAAGGCTAAATGTCGAAATCGGACCGGCCCAATTGTACACTCCAGGCCCTGGGGACGTACTGGTGAAGATTGAGTCGATAGGGTTCAATGCTGTTGAAGCTAAAATACAGAAGTATGGCCGGTTTTCCACTAGTTGGGAGGGTACTGCTGACCTCTTATAGGTATGCCGCGCTTCCTATTTCGTACCCCGGCATTCTCGGGGTTGCTTTCGCCGGTATAGTTGAGGAAGTCGGACCCACCGTTACCTCTATAAAAAAGGGGGATCGTGTGGTCGTTAGCAAGTGGCACAATGGTGGCAGCAGCTATAGCGCCTTCCAGAAGTATGCCCTTGCTCGAGAATCTTGCCTTGCGAAACTCGGCCCAAGCACTACTTTCGATGATGCGTCTATAGCAATCACCAATTTAGCTACGATTGTTGCGGCCCTGTCTATCAAACTAGGACTGGAACCACCTCCAATTTCGGCAGGGCCACAGGGAAAGAGAGTACTTGTGTACGGTGGTTCATCCAGCTGTGGTTCATCCAGCTGTGGTCGATTCGCTTTTAAGTATGCTTCCGATGCGGGATACGAAGTGATCACAACTTAATCTCCTGGCCATAGAGATATCGTCACCAAACATAACCCCTCCCATATCATTGATCACACTTTGCCTCACGAGCAGCTGGTCGGTGAGCTGAAACGGTATGGCCCCTACGATGCTGTATTCGACGCTATTGGCACTCCTCCTGTGACATCTGTTCTAGTCACCATGTTTGGCGAAGTGGGGGGGGTCATACCACACTACTCTACCTCCTATGGGTGTTGAAGTGATTCCGACGAATGTGGAGAGGGTCTATGCGTCCTACACTGCCGTGCTTGAAGAGGACGCAAATGAAGACATTGGAAAGTGGTTCTTCGAGGAGTATGTTCCAAAGGGACTGGAAAATGGACAGATTATCCCGAGCAACATAACTAAGAAAGAGAACGGTTTGAGAAGTGTTCAGGAAGTGCTGGACACCATGTTGTCTAAGAAAGAAAAGAGACTCGCCGTCAATCCACAAATTTAGGGGTTTTTACTCTGAATAGAAGAGCATTCGGAGAGTACTCAAGAGGTTAATTGCATATACTCCTCTTCCTTCAACGGAGCTCGTAGAAATGATTTGAAATGGTGTTATTTCTTGACTCAAACCCTTTCTGTATCGGAATCACCAGACATGCTCCCGTGCTACCATAATCGCAAATACTATTACTGTAATTAGAATGACTTTATTATACTATCACGCGTAGCCCTACTAAAACATTCTACCTGCGTTGTTGTACATGTGTTTAAGTTGTGATATATATCGTGCATCAAGTGCACCCCCTGGGGTCGCTTTTTCAGAGTATGACTCAATCCTTGCGCCTCCTTGAAACCAACAAAGTACGTGAAAAGGGTATTATTACCTATTTTTAGCTTGTGGTATTGTTATTCGCGCAAACAGCTCATGTATCTTTTCACATCCGCCCACTTTCAAATGGCTCTACCATTGCTGAACATTTTCCTTCATGTCATATTCAAGATTTTGTTTAAGATACTCGTCCTGACTTAGCCAGACCTGTTGCTTACCGTCGTCCCCTACAGGTATCCACGCAGCTTGGCATTCCTTACAGTGAAGACATGTTCTCTAATAATTGGAAAGCTGGCATGTAGCCACTCATGTTCGATGCTATGTCTCCCAAGCTGATTAGAACACCTATGTTGCTGATGTTTTCTTTGCAGAGTGGGGCAAGTTTATCACTCACATTGACACTAATGGCATGCTGGAAAATTTGGTTGATGCTCATGAAGTGGAGCGGCGTTAGACCAATTCATGAAATATCTATTTGGTCGATGCGTTCTGCTAGTCAACACAACCACCCAAGTAATGTTGCAGATTCTTCAGTCTCAGTTGATCCCGCCCCCAGCACCAGTTTTGATGATTTTCCACGAATCAAGTGAGCAGTTATGGTTGCTGCTTTACTGATCAGTTGTGTTTTTTTCATCTTTGGTAAAGTGAAGTAGAGTGAAGAAGTAGCTGAAGCGAGGCCTTCTCTGGATAACACGGCATAAACCTTTAAATAAAAATTTGATAAATCTTATTTTCAGGCTATCAACTGTTGATATACTGACCCCCTCTATACCTAGTTAAAAGTACCATCCAGGAATCCTTACTGTTGACTTAAATATCTGCCATCTGAAAAATGCCAAGCTTACCTTTCCAAGAAAAAGGAATATCTTGAACAAGGACATAGGAAGACATACAAGTCTTGGTAAAAAAAAAAAAAAAAAAAGGGTACTATATGGGTATATTAATTCGTTGAAATCTTCCTACTGCAACCATCTATCCGCCAGGTACCCAGTCGCAAAAGCATAAACACCCTTGTGCAACACGTCGATGATTTGCTCAGTCACTGGCCAAGTCCTGCAGCAGATTTAGTCCACTTCGTCTTATGATCAATGATCAAACACTGCAAAGGCTACTTACCAAGGAGGAGCACCAACGCCCATCCAATTCTCGAGTGACTGGTCAAGCAAGAGGCGAGTAGATATGAACATAAAGTCTGCAAATGGCCCGCGCACCCCATTAGCGCCCAGCAAAGCTCTTATTAGACCAGCAACTGCACCTTGCCCATAGTGCATTGCCATGTTCTATCCGAATCTGTCCTTGTCTGGTCGCACGGGCAAGGAAAGCAATCGCTCCAATATATGAGCCGGGACATAGGAGTTAGGCCGCCCAGTAAAAGACTGCTCAACACGCTCTCCAGTAGTCATTCTGGCAGCTGTGTCAGCATCATTAATCTGCACACCAGAAAGACTCTAAACATACGCCGCTACACCGAGCAACCCGGGCACCGATCCCGTGGATGACACATGGACCTAAGGTGAATGGGCGACCCGGCTGGTCGGGGACAGTAGTCCGACGGGACATTACTGTAGAGAGGTGAATGGTGAGAGCCGATATGAGGGGTTGTTCAACGGTATGACTGTTTGTATAACTCAGGAGCACTTGATCCCTGACACAAGGAACTTAATATGGCCCGAAAAGACTAAACAGATACATTCCCGAACAACCAGCGGAGGTTATGTCATACTCACGACATGGACATTCGTATGACATTTACGTAAGAATCAGGAACCAAGAAAAAAAAAAGAGAATTATTTGGGACTGGTCGCTTGACGTTTCGTCAAGAGATGTTTTGCAAGACCTAGGTCTACGTGGCGGAGGACGGCTCGGCAGCTTACACATACATGATCTCAGAGTGACACCGATTGGAGCACGAGTCTAGAGCGTTCTACCACGGATTTCCAGCATATAAGACGCTTGACGCCGGTGTACCCCATCCCTCTTCGACGCCATTCAGTGTAATGATTCTTTCTCCCCAAGATTGTCGCATATTATCCTCAAGATGTCCCGTCAGCTGTGTATCACGTCGGTGGATGGCCATACTGGTTTCCTGATTGCCGAGCTGATTTTGACGGACAATAACTTCAAGAAAGCCATTGGATCTGTCACCGGCTTGGCGCTGCATCCTGATGCGCCGTTTTGCAAGGAGTTGTCGAAACTCGGCGCCAAGATCGTTCCTCACAAGCCAGGGCGGCTTCGGGACATGGTCTCGTCCCTGAAGGAAATTGGAGCCGACACGATGTGTCTCATTCCTCCTGCTCACACCGACAAATTTAACATCACCGTAGAACTTATCGAAGCCACCAAAAAAGCCAATATACCAAACGTATGCTTCCTCAGCTCGGCTGGTTGTGACCTTGCCGAAAGAGATAAACAGCCCCGACTCCGAGAATTTATCGACTTAGAGGCCCGATTCATGGCCTCGAAGGGGGATCCGTCGACATCCACTGGCCACTCTCCCGTTGTAGTCCGGTGAGTTGGTTGTAGAGTACCCGGCGAGCTTCTTGTCACACCTCTTTGTTTTTCCTCTCGTCGCAATTCTGTCATGATCGGACACGCTACTGATCAAGTCACTAGTTCAGGGTTTTACGCGGAGAATCTACTTCTCTACTCTCGTCAAGCACAAGAAGAGGGCGTCCTTCCTCTTCCCGTCGGTACCGACCACAAGTTTGCTCCGATTGCACTCGGTGTAAGGATCTTTGGCCACAGTAAGGCTCCGTGCTGACCATAATAAGGACGTTGCCCAGGTAGTCGCCCACGTTCTCTCTGGGAAGGGTAAACAGGGCTTTAGCGACAGACACCGGGGCCAGTTGATGGTTTTGACAGGTATAACCAGATGACTTCTATTATTCAAAACCCAACTGACATGGCTCTCAGGCCCTCTGCTCACTACCGGCGATGAGCTTGCGTCGGCTGCTAGCCAAGCGCTAGGAGAGAATTTGAAGTTTGAAGACATTTCAGAGTATGTATCAGCTGGTCTTCCCCTACCTTCCATGGGCCAGTTCTAAACATTGATGATCAACACCAGAGCGGAAGCAAAAACGGTCCTACAGGCACAGTCAGAGAGCGACCAGTCCGAGGTTCAATACCTCCTAGAGTACTACTCGTTGGTCCGTGAAGGCAAAACCAACTATATCTCGACAACAGCCTTCCACGATGTGACTGGTGGCCACCCCCAGGAACCACCAGAATTCTTTAAGACCTATGCCCAAGAGTTTCATATCAAACGTGGCCATAAGAAGCGCAAACTGAGTGCGGGTAAGTAAGGGTGTGTGCGTCATGTTCTTTCGATTGTATCCAGGAAGAAAAACCGTAGCCGATGTCTATGGTATGCAAATAAAACCACGCTATATCTTGGAGATCCGTTTATGAAGTCCAGTCTATTATTCTAAAATAATGATACCTCATTCCCAGTGCCATCTGTTAGGAAATATTAACTTGAAGCGATGGGATTTTCTGTGGATTGCAAGTAACATTAGTTGACGATTGTATGGGTACCACCCCACTGCACCCATATCAACACCCCGTTAGCTATTTATTCCGCGACCGTATCAGCAAGGACGTGAATCTCTGGGAAGGAAAAGAAAGCGAAAAAAAAGCAGCGCGAAGTCTGACAATACCCACAAGAGTGTCAACATGTAAATATCAAACACAGGATTAGACTTGGCCAGATAATGTCTCAATCAACAGCTCTAATCCCAGCCTTCTGTATAACAAGGTATAGTAAGAGTTTTAGCGTCTTTTAGTTAATCTAGGATCTTCTAGGTAAGAGCAGCAGCTGTTTGTATTATAGAATATCATTAATAAATACTGATCCATCTATTATAATCTAACAATCTTTAGTGCACTCCCTGACCCCACTGGTGTCCGATACGTTGTATTCACGAAGCGATGACCACACAGGTAGGTCCGAAGGGCTTAACGAAGGTAGTCACAAAGATACAAGGGTACCTCAAGGTCGATCGCCGGGCCTACCCAGTACGTATACTCAGTAGTGAAGATAGTACGAACGAGCCAAGCTGGTAATCAAATGTGGCTATGCAGGAACAATTGTCTTGATCGCGAGCAGCTACACTAAGCACGCGAATGAGTGTGTTATATATCCTATCCATTGCTATGCTACCTCATGTCCTGGATTGTCGACCCTATCCGGGCTATGTTATATCATTCCTTCTTCTGCCAGTGCAACCTCTTGGGAGCGAGCTTACAGCATGTCGGTGGAAGTCATACCAGTATGGTGTTCTCCGGTGTCCTTTTGCTGGGAGGGACGGGCTTTATTGTCGCGGTGAGGCTGGCAAAGACCCGGGTGAGACTAGCGGTGAAGTTCTACGGCTATCAATCTATTCTTCTTGTGATGGCTACTTTACATTCGTACAGGTTGTCGGTTAGAGGTCCGCTGTCTATCAATGTCACATATTTTTATAACGATTTTGTCATTACCTAAAGAATGATACGTATTACTCTACCTCGCGTTGTTCTAGGTTTAGGTTTCAACAACGCCCATACATCTATTCCAGTCAACCCACTCACCATCCCACCTTGTCCGCGGAGGATGTTCTCTTCGACCCAAATAAATACATTTTCTGCAACGGAATTAACTAGTCAAACTATATCTACTTCTAGTTCCAAGCATCCTTATTTCTGGGTTCCGGGATTTGCTAAAAATGGTAAAGACAGCTACGCGGCCTCGCGATTCAATAATTCTCTTTTGGTTACATGACGGCACTCGGTCGTGAAGGTCACCGATCTGAGATGAATCCTGGGTATGTGGAGCGGGCTTGACAGCTCCTTTCAGTGTTGCCTTTTTGACCAGCTTATAGATTAGTATCAGGGCACCGGAAGTCCCCAATATGCCACCTGTGGCAATCGCCGTTGCAAGCGCCATAGCCGGCTAATCCCCTTCCCGTGCCATGTATATACTTATCATTGTCGTGAGTAGCCCAGTAGCGGCATGCATGGACGCTGGCCTGGTTGGGCGACAGAGTGAGAGATCGATTCTCCTCGTATGCTCTGGGTGAGGCGGATCTTACATGAATATTCGATGAACCAGCCAAACATATTTGGCCCTCATCTCCCAATGAAGCCATGAGAGTATCAGCAAGCCAACAGCGAAGAGACAAGCAATTACAAGGAGGGGCGAATTTTGAATAGTACTGAGGATAGTCTCTCCAGCGCCATTGTCTTGAAGTGTCTTTCCAACCCTGTCCGACTTTCGCAATGAAGTAAAAGTTCCGGGAATAATAAGGTAACTGATGAGCAATACTCAGTGTGTGGTGCTTGCAGTAACATTGTAGACCCATTATATATTATTTAACTCTACAAGTATCTCAAGATAACAAGCGTTGAACTTGTTGAAAGCCCTTTATTGTATGCAAGCCCTTTATCTGCTATATTTAGCGATTTCTTTATCGGCCATTTGCATGAGGATGTGATCATGAGACTAGATTCAAAGAGGCTATATTCTCTTTGTATAGCAGTCTATATAGTAGAGCGATTTTCCAGTTTTCTAGAGAGTCCTTAAGGTAGATTAATCAGTTGAACCAAAAAAAACACCGATTCCTCTATCAAGAATTCCTTTCCATTTTCTAGAGAACTGAGCTAGATAGAAGAACTGATATTGATGTACTATACCTGTGGTAATCTCTCTAACAATTGATAGTTTATATAATTTCTTGATACAGTATTTTCCTGTTGATATTGTGATCTTTAGCAAGATATATATACCCGGCTAAAGTGCAAAAACTAATATTATTACCTGTACTGAACATGCAGATAAAATACGACCTGCTGTTTTATTACATAGAAAAAGAATTAATACAGGAAACTTAAAGTCAACATTCTAAAATAAGTATAGATCTATAATTAATATAATACCTGCCTTACAATTATATGTCCAGTGAGGCAGTTCAGCACCCACTTAAAAAGTTAAAGTTATTATAGAGATCATACAAATAAGTAAAGAGGAAGCATAAAAAGTGTAAATCTTTTTAACCGCCAGGTATAATCTTATTGCCTCGTCAGGTGCTTTAAAGTTGAAGGGGTTATATACGGTTATAAAACGGTATGGGTCTACGGAGCTAGATACTTGACCCTCAGTCTCTGACATGTCAGTACATCTCTACACTGTGTAATGCAACGATTAATCATACTATAAAAAGCTCTCTATGTAGCATTTAGCATCAAAAGAAAGTCTACCCTATTAACAGTAGACGTAGAAATCTTTTTTCCTTTGTTTTCTTTCAAAATAGACGACGACAATTTGATGAATGTCGAGACCGATTAAGACGAAGTCTGTTCCGTGTCGCGACGGAAAAGCAAATCCACGCGCTAACCCTCCATATCCTGTCTACGACCAGGTAACATTCGACCGGTTGATGGTCAGATGATCGTGAGTACCTCCAACTCTGCGAAGCGGTGTTGCGCAGGTTTCTGGCTGTTAGGTGTGGCCTCTCGTCCACGGCCAAGATATCTTGCCCTAGGTGACAAAGGGAGAAATAACCACATGAGGCTCTACGACCGCATACTGTATCATTTTCTAGCATTCTTTCGCATATCGACTAAATTAATTCCCAACACCGGTACCATATCCAGCCTACGTACATGTATCCAAGAGCGGCCATCAGTAACCATTGCACGTTCCAAGACTAGGACAGAAAACGGGTCTAATCCCTTGGTAGTTCCCTTTACTCTTTCTATCTGGCAATCCCAAAGTAAGGTTTGTCTGTCACCTTATCCAGGGCGCAATGTCCGCACTCGTGCCAGCAGTGCACATCCTGTCTCAGACTCTTCCCAATCCGCCATCCTTAGCGGTCGACCTCATTTCAGCTCGCCATGTTGAACTCCTTCGCTGCACTCTGCTCGTCTTTCGCACTTCTCGAGCGGCTGAGACTGGTAGGACACTGGCGGCCAAGCCTCTATGCGATGCACCTCATCATATAACCAACGGATTGATCGGGCCACTGATGAGAATGGAATTTAAGGAGCTTCTCTACTATCCTAACATGGCCAGACTTCGAAGCCTGCAGGAGTGACATCCAGCTAAAGTCAGCCCTCGATCATACCCTATTGCAATAGCTTTTACGAACAGTCACCCATAGATGCAGACAATGTGGACAGATGTCAACGTCGAACTGGAAGAGCCATTGATCTATGTTGTTTTCAGAGTTTACTACTTGGGCAAGGAGAGAATGGGGTTGAAAATTTATGTTGATCCGGAAAGTCTACGACAAGAGCAGAGGTTAACTTTCTCGCCGGAGTTATACAGTGTTTATCCCAGTCTGGACGCATAGTTGTGAGCACCCTAGCATCTGGGAAGATTCCCTTAACTACATTTGTCCCTTCTGGCATACTAGCGACCAGTCAAACCTTAATGAATCAATAAAGACAGTCGTCAAAATATATGTTCAGCCTCACCGGCTGTGGCCGTTCAAGGTATTTCTCTGAGAAGTAGGAAATATGGTGGTACAGTACGCTAGATCATTTAGTTGATGATATGGCATCACCAACGTTCAGATCCGGCTTTCGTAAGTGTGTGCAAGTTTGAATACCACTCCGACTGGTTACTTCTCACCGGCGGTGCGTCATCCCACAACATCTTGCTTCACCCCTAGTCAATCAGTTGAGCGGCACTTAGTTAAATTCGGGGCTTTCTATGCGGTTGATACCCCTGCAACAGATCTGAGGAACTGAGCATGCCGAATTCCGATAGCACTATAAATAGCATCGCGAAAAGACCCTGGCCCCTCAATGGTCCTATAGGCTGATGGATACGAGATGAAACCTTGGCTAAGACATTCTGACGTAGTGACATGGGTGGAAGCCAACATTTAAGGAACCCTGAGTCATCGGTCATGGTCCTTATAGAAGTCATCATTCTCTTTGCAGAGAGACATATGCGCCGTGATTTCGAACAGTGGGCCAGTAAATATACCTAGTCATCAAAGCATGGGTTCCATCACCGCAAGCCCCGTCACTCCCGACCTCGAGCTGGCAGATTTTATAGACCTTGAGATCGACCAGTCTATTCCATCGGATGCCCTCGCTCGCGTTCTTAGCAAGCCACCGTTCCGGATTGTTGAAGGGGTGTTCAATATCCGCGATTTAGGTCAGATCGGCCACCCGGGAATCCAGCCCGGCCTGGTCTTCCGCTCTGGACTCCTCTCCAATCTCACAGAAGTCGGAAAATCCCAACTTGTGTCGGAGATGCTGCTGGGTGCTATTTTCGACCTTCGAAGTCACAGGGAAAAATTGCGTTTTCCCCCTCCACAATTACATGAGCAGGTCAAGCTTTTCTGGCAGCCCCAAATAGGGACACCCGCACCAGTCACCCTGAGCGACTTTGCCACCAACAACGGCAACGATGCGTATAGGGATATGTACTTGGATATCCTGGAGTCCCACGTACCAATCCTCAAAGGTCTATTAACCTATATTCGAGATGAATTGAGCGCTGGATCTGCACGGGAGAAAAAAGCTATACTTTTTCATTGTAATGGTGAGTTGAACCAGGTCACTAGACCCCAACAGTAAGCAAGACGTCACTGATTAGCACTTGCACAATATTAGCGGGTAAAGACCGTACCGGTGTTGTTTCAGCACTGCTGCTGAGCCTCGCAGGTGTTCCGAACGAACTTATTGCGCGAGATTACGCCCTGACGAGAGTCGGCATTGAGGTAGAGAAAGAGTATCTTCTACGCTCATTGCAACAGGCATGGCCTGAGTGCGCTCCCGGAACTGTGGGTTTCAAGGAGTTTGCTGTGATTAAGGCTTCGTACATGATGGCGTTTCTGGAGGCTGTCGAGGTGAAGTATGGCGGAATGGAGATGTTCGTGGTGGATGCGATTGATATGAGCAAAGCTGATGTCGAGGCTGTTCGGGCTGTGTTGAGAGGGGACTCATGAAGTGGTGATTATCTACTTTAGATCTCGTGGTAGAGGTTTGCTGTATACTCTACTTCTGGAGTAAATAGATTCGAGCAATAAGGTTGTGAATGCTATGCTGTCGTGGTCTTCCTCTCCTCGTGAGTAGAGTAGTTTACCGAGGAGCTGCACAGTCTCCCAATAGCCAAAGCATCGCGAAACAATTATCCGCTCTGTCTCTACCCAGAAACTGCGAGGAAAACAAGAGGAAACAGAAAGGACGAAAATGAGAAAAGAAAAAGAGCAAAGAATAGACAGAGAGTAATCATACATTCATAAGGAGATAGCCGTCCTATCGTCCCTTCGAGATAGACGGCTGCCGGACATACTTGCGTTTAAACTGGGTGACCTCTTCGAGGGCCGGGCAATCACCAAAGGCCGCCCGTCCTGCGACGACCTTGGGTTCCTCATTGATTGGTGAGAATGTAACTCGGGGAAACAAGCACCAAGCCGGGACATTATTACGTCGTTCCTCGGTGCTTGCCTCCAGACGATCAAACTCGAGGCACGGTTCTGAAAGTCAGTCTGGACTGCACGACTGGGGAGGTCAAATTCAATAATACAGCTGTCTCTCTTTATATTGTTCCAAAGGCGAGCACATTCCATGAGTAGATGCTGGGGTACGAGGACCCGAAGGACCTCAGAAATGTGCTGAGTTGCAAGACTCACGTGTTGGTTATCAACTTTCTTATCCTTAGTATGCTGAAGAGCGCCGACGTCAAGCCCCTGCAAGATGAGATACCGCCATAAGCTTTCCTTCCTGCGATCTTGGCGAGCAGGCCCTTTCGAAATCTGGACGAAGGTGGAATGAGATTTAAATTAGATTCAAGTATTTACCTGACTGGTATGGTATAATGGATTCTGGCAGTGAGGATTGGGAGTCCGGCGTGTCTACTACTGGAAAGTTGTCATCGTAAGTCCCTACAGAGCATCTGGATAATTTGGAGGTTAATCCACTCCCATATGGGACCTCTATGATTATTGATTGATCATATTACTTACAGACTAGTAAAAGAGTCTTTAATTGGTGGACTGAAGCTCCATCTAAATCACTTCAAGATTGCAATTTGAATCAAAAGAGAAGGCGTATGAGTACGGAGTACCGATACATAAAAATAAATCAAGAGAAAGGAATTTTCGCAGCCTCACTGTGGACATATAGCAAACGATGCTCAATAACCTGTTTCTCGGCGTAGACAAAACGTATTCGCCATATTGAATAGCGAGACAACATTCTTTTACCGGGCCCACGATGTGTGAATAGGAATGTCCCGCTGAGCAGTGAACTATTTCATGTACCGAGGTTAACTAGGCAGAGGCAATACATACATCCGGCACACCCCTTCTTCCATGCCAGAGTACGTAAGAGACAGACCAGGCATGATGAAAGGCACACTAAAGTGCTCTCAGTCTCTCCCACCTCTCTAGCGCCTTTTCATATCGAGATCGTACCCTCTCCAACCGCACACGCAGGCGAATATCCGCTTCGTTTTCTCCCGCCACAGTGTTCAGTTGTTCGTCATCAAGTTTCCCCAAAGACTCAGCAGAGATGGCGCGAACCGGGCATTTCGGTCCCAGCACATGTCGCTCGACAACCTGCATGGCGACATTATCGACGAATCGGTACAGTGCAATGGCGTAGTACGATTCCAGCCTAGCCCGAACGAACAGCACCTGGCTGAGCATCGTCGAGATGAACTGCGGCCGAAGACCGTTTTCATGGGGAGTGTCTTCAAGGTCACCATTGCCTGCGTGGGGAAGAGATTGAGTCGTTCTCGCCTTACCGCTGAGGAGGATTTCACCTCGTTGCCGATCATTTATGATAGTATCCGCAATCAAAGCTGGGTTGCGAGTCACCATCGGCCGGGTTTGATGATCCTCGACAAGTTCGCGGAGAGCCGTGTCTGCGTCTCTGTTCCACTCTTCCAGGGTCTTGCCAATCAGGTGACTGACTTCCAACCGTACTTTGCTGTTGGGCACGGCGATCCGCAAAAGCACGTCGTGACAGTTCTTCACAAGTTCTTTGACATCCTCAACAAAGCTGCGAGCAATTCCCTCCCAATGTGTGGACTGCTTCCGGAAGATCTTTTCCTCGACCTCTGGGTGGATACTCCCTGGAAGGCTGCACCCCTCACTGATTTTAGCTTCCTTGTAGATAGTGGAATATATCCCAGGAGCATTCTTCAGCAGTTCTTCCCACACGTTTGGATCGGAACTGTTGGAGCTGAGGGTCTCGAGGTCTTTCCGGTAGTTGGTGAAAGGGATTGGTATGGTATTTGGGTTCACTATCTCTTCGTAGAATTGGTCGAGACGACGTTGCACTTTGTAGCGAAGCATGATTCTCGGATCCGGCGAGGGGACATCTTGATATTGGCCCCTTAGAGTAGCTACGGCCATTTTTTGCATTTCGTTACAGAATCGGAGAACAAAATATCGCTGGGCTTGCAGTGTATCACGCGCTTCTCCCAATTTGTCCAGGTCTGACTTGCAGTGCTGAAGTTTCTGGCGAATCTCTGCCATGATATGAGGAATCTCAGACTGAATCTGGGACCGTCTCTCTTTGTCGACGTATGTCATCAAGGACCGTATGCCGGTTCGATCCTTCGCTACTGCCTCCCAGGCTTCCTGAGCGAATTCACTTATTTCTCGTTCGTCGCGTTCCTCGTCGGTGATATGTGCCTCAGCGGGTATCCTATTTCGCAGACCGAACCAACCGTGGTCGAGGTGAGGTACAGTTGGTAAGTCGTTTTGGAGGAGCTTGACCATCTAGAATGACAGCACAATTAGTTCTATAATCGGAGGAAAGTGAATAGCCGGTTATCCATACCCATTGGTCGGAGCCTGCCTGTTTGCGATCACACTTGGTCAGCACGCCAATGCATCGACTTTCCAGTCCCGGTATATCTTCGATCAGCTCAAAAGTTTTGTGACGCTCGACATCCACATTGTCAACCACCACCCTGGAGGTTGTCAGTTTCGCTTCGCGGTACAGGGTGGCAAGCATCGCCTTGTGTGGATAGCCACGCAGGACCCCATCCGGCTACCTACAGGACAATATTGCGCTCGTTCGCCAGATAACTGCGTGCCAATTCAGTGGCAACGGCCGCATTGGTCTGTGTTTGTGGCTCCTCCTCCGATGGACGGTCCGTAGCATTGATGCCATTCTGCTTCTTACTCTTTTGAGCTTTTCGTATAAGGCCCGGGAGATCGACAATGGTCCAATGCATCTCGTCTGGGCCCGACCGCTCAATACGAAGGGTGGCATCGCTCAGACTCAACCGCGCGGCCGGCTTCGGTTCGCCGAAAATACACCTAGTTGCCTAGATACATCAGTGATGAAGGTCGGCTTATACCCATTCGCCATACCTCTTCAATAATCTCTTCCATGACTTCCGCAGTGAGGTCCGCCTTTTCAATCACAAATTCTTGTATCCGAGCGAGAAGCGCCTCGTCATTCTCGGATAGCCGTCCTGGCACAATGGTCGCCTTGACTGGGTTTTCCTTCACGGTCGACGTCTGTCGGAAGGAAATCTGAATAGGGAAACGTGTACACATGGTGTCTTTGACCGGAAACGACACCTCCGTGATGGCTTGCAACACCGAGCTCTTGCCGGTACTCTGGTCCCCTACAACCACCAGCTAGCATCACCAAATCCAGTCAGCGAGGCAGTCCAAGCCGTCCGGCGAACCGTCAGTGAGCGAAGCCGACTTGACGTACCTCGGGAAGATTTATTGTGCTACTCAGTCCCAGCGCCTGAAGCTCGTCGATAAAGGCCAGCTGCTCTGAGCTTTCGACCCCGACGAAGTGGCGTACTCTGTTCCCCATGGTGACAATGTTTAGAGGATACTCACAGCCAGAAAGGTATCGGGGATTCTGGCTCGCGTCCAGAGGAAAACACCTGGAATTTAAGTCCGTACCCCTAAAGCCAGGTTGCCAAACCAGCCATTCGACTTGCGGGGCGTGCTATTCTAAGCTCAAACATCGCCGCAGTCGCCTTGCATTAGTAGTTACACTAACCGCTACTAAATTTTAATCCTAGTCACCACGAAGACCGTTTATTTGTAGATGAGCGAGCAGCGCTTGACTCCCGTCACGACTGCCCCTGACTGCGACCCTCATACCTGCCGGTGAAATCCCACACACGGTAGGACTCAGGAGCCGTTCCTCCGAAGCGAATCTCATCCTTGTCAGTCAGTTGACACACCCCGCTCTAGGAAGGTGTGCTTCCTGCGCGAGATTGGGGTGTGTGAAGGGAATCGTATAAAGGCCGAGCTCGAACTTGCCTTCAGTTAGCCTGTCGAGGTGTATTGGATCAATACTAGGAGCCATATAGCATGCTAAAATCGCCATCGCAGCGATGAGTTCACCCCTGTGGCAGCGTGATGACATTTTAAATTTTGAAATAGATCGTTACAAGCTCCTTGATAAAGTTGTTATAATTCCATAGCGATAGCAACGCAAAGTAGATTGCTAAACATTAACGATCAGAGTTTAAAAGCAACTACACACATTGTCAAGAACACCCACAACCCTAGTATCCAGACATCAAATTCATAAAACTTAAACCAGATACCGGAAGCCCTTGCGCATCCGCAACGTCTCATCGGCATTATTCACATCCGCCTGGCGGTTGTCATTTTGCTCGGCCTCCTCGAGCTTCTTATTCAGATTCGAGAGCAACATCCGGAACCCGAGGCACCCGACAATCGTGATGCCAAACATGGCGGTGACAATGCCGTAGCTTTTGCGATATCCGTTCTCCTCAAGGTCCCAGACATACGAGCCCGCCACGTTGCCCAGCTGGCTGAAGGCGTTGATCATGGCGATGGCTACAGCGCGCTTGGCGGGTGGGCGGGGGAAGGATGTACTGATCCAGGAGTAGAACACGATAAATCTATATGTGAGTGCGATTAGTATGGGGGTCATGGATCGAGCCCGATCGGAAGCTTACCCAGCATATGACGCGGCTTGGAGGAAGAGAGCAACATATCGAGCGGCCACGTTGAGGGTGGACATGCTGATGATGAATCCGACCAGACCGACGAGGATCGGGCCAACAATGTGCCAGAACTAAAAGATGAGATATGTGTCAGCCCGAGATATGATGGATCGGTTGTTCAACGGTCATCGGGGCAGACAAACCTTTTCCTGGTAGCGATCGGAGCTCCACGCCACGCACAGAGAAAAAATGCAGGAAAATACCCATGGAGGAGCGCTCATGAGCAGCGTCGGCACATAGCTGAATCCGAGGGTTCCCGTCAGGGTGGGCTACACAGGCTTGAGTCAGACTGGGGATCCAGACACATCAGGTCGACCGGAGAACTTACGAAGAAGGCGTTGAACGAAAGGCCTACCACGTAGGCGGTAAAGGTAATCATCATCCAATAGATCTTAATATCCTTGACAGCCATGAACAAGCCATCCCACGGGCCTTGCTCTTCCGAATCCACGTCCGCCTCGCCGACGTCCTCGACCATTCGGAGCTGAGCGAGTTCCAGCTCCTCCTTGGTGAACCCGCGTGTGTTGTGGGGCAAATCCGGCAGGATAAATGCGGCTGAGAGGGCCACAGCCATGGTAATCGCACCCTCGACTAGAAAGAGAATATGGTCAGTCACCCGTGTGATCTCCACGACGATCGAGGAAGCCTACTCCAGAAGAGCCAGCGCCAGGCCGCATGACCCAGAACGCCCTGCATGTTGGAGAGCACGCCCGCTCCAATAAGTGCGGAAAAGGCATTCGAAATGAGATTGCCACAGAAGAGGATGGCATTTCGCACGGTGAGCTCTCGACGGGTATACCATTTCGACAGAATCATGAGCGCTCCGGGGAGGAAGGCGGCCTCCACAAAGCCGAGGAAGAAACGGATGCAGACCATGCCGGCAAAGTTGGTGGCGACGCCGGACAACGTCGACACGAGACCCCATACCAGCATGACGAGGGCAATATAGAGCGAGGGCCGCTGGATGCGGTTGATGAACATGTTGGACGGGACCTGCATCAGGATATAGCCGACATACAGAATGCTCAGGCAGGTCGCGTATTCGCTGTACTCCAGGTCGAGATCCGCCTGGAGGCCCTTGAGACGAGCTGCGGCAATGTTGTTCCTGTCCAGGTAGTTCATGATGTAGATGAGCACGAAGAGGCCGCAGCGAGCATCGAGCTTCCGCTTCAGGCTTTTCTCTACCCTCGCGCGGGTTTCCGGGTCAGCCAGCACAGAGGCTGCTGCGGTATTGTTGGGCCTTTCCATTGTCTCCACCGTCGATTTCTCGATGTGGGCGGCATCCAACTCGCGCTTGGAGATTTCGTCCGCCATTGCTTCTGGTGCTGGCCGTCCGTCAGGGGACAGTCGGTTCCTCGAGTGGTCGCTGGGGAGAAGAGAATCCCCATGGGGTCCGGGGATGGGATGGGGGAGTATTTGACCTTTTCCCACTGCAGCTTGCCCAGGACCTTAGCGCGCTCTCGGCTTCCCGGTTTGAGAAGACTGCTCCGTAAAATATGGGGTTGTGGGGTGGGACCTCCCACCGAATTTGCCGGAGTCTGATTCGGCATCCCATTCTCCGGGAACAATTGACGTTGTTGGGCTGATACTCTCGTACCCCAAACCCCACCAGCCGGCATCGGTTGGCGCAAATGAGTTCTCGTGAGTGACTGGTGACGTAGTCTCTCTCGTGTGTATCGATTGTGAGTATGCACTTACCACACCGGACTGAGTCCGGGATGTAGGACCCAGATACACACTCGAAATGGGGAATCGGGAATGAAAAATCTTAAAAAAATCTGGGAAAGTGTGGGGGTGCACTTTGGGGG
>MBFL02000365.1:0-34214 GCA_001696595.2 Aspergillus hancockii | reverse complement strand
CCCCCTAAGACTCTTCTTCTCATAACCATTTTTCAATTCCCACCTGAAAATAAGAAAAATGGAGAAATCGACCTCTCCGCTCGGAGAATTGAAATGAAACAATATGGCTTCGAGTACCTTCTCAGAATGTACACGGTCACAAACCGAGGACCATTGGACATACGTAGACTAGAAAAGGAAAATTTAAGATAGGTAGATAGATACATAGCAAGAACACCTAATCAATTTTATACTATTTTTCTTCCTCCAGATCCCAGTTGGAAGACACTTCGAAGAAATGGCCGTTTCTTGTAAACACCAACGTGGCCAGTTGCATTGTTTTTCTCTGCAATAGTCATCCAATATTAACTTTGCTACCAATCCATAGGTCTAGCAAGGTTCTCTCGACTATGACAACTCAATTGACCCGACTCCGTGGTTGACCATACCGTGGGATAATACCACGGGGTACCGATGGGCAGATGCCCCGGGGTATGTCAGACTTGACAAATTGTTGCATCACCAAATTACCCGTCTTAGCCAAAGCCTGAGTCAGGAGTACTTCGACAACGATTGTCTAACGTGAGGGCGCCCCCCGAATTTATACCTCTGTATCGGGAACACTCTATGTACAAATTCTACGTAAATGTGAGCGCGTGGGGTATGCAATCATGACAGAAGGTCATGAGCAAAGCAAGGTCTTTACAATAAACATAAGCAAGTCTTTCTAAAAAAGGTATCAAGCCGCGTAGTCCTGGCCCTACACAAGTAACCACCAGCAAGGACAATATTAGCAAAGTTAGCCATCCCATACATAACCAAAGAATACAAGATCTGCAGCAGGTATAGAGCGACAGATATGCTTCGTTAGAGGAAGGCTCCCCAGTCTATACTCCCAATCCCCAATTTGTATGCTAAGTCTCCGTGCACATGCAAAAACAAAAAGATACATAAGTAAACCAACAAACAAAACCAAATTGACCTATAACCATGGGTATGAAACTCGGGCTGTGTTTCGCTATAATTCTAGAAAAGTTGGTTCGGAGAAATACCAAGACCGCAGAAATGATGTCAGTGAGCGTGGCCTATCTGCAGAAACAGAGGTAGGATCATGCCGATAACCGAAGCAATCAGATCCCTCATAGACTTGTTGGATTTGGACGAAACGTCTCTAGCGTCGCCATAGCCATTCCCTTGTGTCTCACGTGAGGCGGAACTTGGACTGTTCTCTTGCATGGTGTGCATAGCAACGTACCTAGGGGGAGGGGAATTCCCATCAGCTATCGTGTCTTAGATAAAACACAGGTAACAAAAGACTTACAAGAATGTGCCTGCCGAGAATAACAGGAGAACGCCCGTACGCCACTGCGTGGTAGTCAAGTCACTGCTGGACCCCGAGCCCATGACTTGCACAAATAGGAATGTCGCCAACGCCCCCAGGGGGGCAGCCAGGCTGAAGACTAACAAATGTGCTCTCGCGGCGCGGCTTGAAAGACCTTGCTTTAGCAGAATTGACGTGAGACCAAAAGATGCTGGGGCCTTATGGACCATAATGGCAAGGAAGATGATAAAGCTCAGGCCAGTGTCGGAACTAGATGCCCCCAACGCGATTCCGTCCGCAGCCGCATGAATGACAAGTCCAGTGGTTGTTGCAAAGCTGTGGCTACTCCTGGAGCTACTGCTAGCATCTAGCAACCCCCCTTCTCGCGAAGGAGATGAGTTGCGACGTAAACCAGAGCTTAGATTATCCAGAGAGATGTGATATGGTAACCGTTGCTGTTTGGTAGGGGCTGCGAATTCCGGGAGTTTGTCGATCAGGTACATGAGAATGAAGCCGCTAATAAGTGAAATGCCTATCCAGGCATGCGGCGAGCTCCCTTCATCCTTGTGTTCCTTTTTCTTGTCCCCAGCTGAAGTTTCCTCTTTTTGCTTCTGCTCACGGCGTGTGATGTAGAGTGTGGAGTCGACAACGGGCAACTGAGTAGATGTACTCGACGGAAGGGCTAATGAGACATCGGCGGAGCTTGCCTCTTCTAGGTAATTGGTAACCATAGCGGTAGCGACATTCGGGATGTTCTGATGCTGCCAAGTAATGGCCGCCGTCGAACGACTGCTGAGTTCTTTTCGGCCATTCGGTGAGTTTGCGCTGTATAGTGTTTCTACTCCCTCTGGAATAATCACGATTAAGGATGTTCCAACCAGAACTCCCATACCAAGGGATGATATCAGTCTCAATTGAGAGGAAGAAAGCGTGAATGCAAGTGGTAATGAGCCCACAACAAAGGATCTAAGTGAAAGACGGATTGGTTAGTTTGCAAGAAAACGTACAGTGGGGTAATTGTGGAAGTATGGACTCACGTAATTGCCATCACAATGCTCAATGCGAGCAATGTGAAAAGTCCTTCCATAGTTGGCCTCTCGTTCTAGTGCTTTGTCGGCCACTTCTCTAGAGGACTTCGATCATGATGCCAATTCCGGAATAATTAAAACTGTCGTCGTTCCCGCGCAGTCCCTTTCTATGGGGTTTGCGCGTGTAATGTAGATTGCGGAGATACCGACAATCCGGAGAGCCCAGACAGCTGGGAGAAAGGAAAGACTAGTCAAAAAGCTCGTTAAAATTGCGTCGAGGTCGGACAGAAGACGTGGCGTGCGGATGGAGAGATTGCGATCTGCCGAAGTTGGAAAGGAAACGCCCCAGCGGCGGGAAGACCCACAGCGCCAGGGGACCGGAATAAAATGAAAATAAATCGCAATGTAAATAACTGTGGATAATGTCTTAGAATGTTTGAATGATTGAAGTTGTTTGTCCTAAACTTCTGTTGCAAGCGCTCAAATAATTATTGGTGCACCTTACTACCGTCATCAAGAGAAGATTTCTATTTTGTACAACGTTTCCCCTTCTGGTAACCCACCACTGCTTACATACATGTAGTATATACAACAATGAATGCGAAAAACAATAATTCATCACCCGTTGAAACCTTTCCCTGTAGGACTCATATTGATAGCCCAGAAGCTCCAATCGTCTTGACTACAGCCTTAGGTATCTCTCTTGTGAATGTCCCTCAAAGCATGTTAGAATGTTTACAATTGTCTCGAGGTTAACTCGATAAGCAATTCCTTGTAAAATCGTAAAAGGAAACTTCATCGTTCGTGAATAGTTACTTACTTATCCAAACACCACCACTAAGATAAGAGATGTGGCTGAGACCTTCAAAAGTTTCTCAGCATAAACCCCGTGGAGCAAGGTGATGTCGAACGCTTACCAGGAAGAATATCAGTGCAATCCTGATATTCTCGGGGTTCCATAGATAGCACCTTTTCTGTTGTAGCGATCTCTGCTGCTTAAAATACCGTATGCTGCCCATCAGTGTGATATATATAGCAAACACGAGGGATAAACATGACAGTACTTTGCCGGCCACAATAGAATTATGGCGAAGGATGAATAGCTGAGCTGCAACTATTGCAAATGAAGCAAGTGCATTTCCCGTCCGAACATAAGCTAGGTATGTTCTCTCCAAAGCTGTTCACACTGGTTAGTAAGTGGGACTCAGAGCTGACATGCTCTGTACTTGTCTGTGAACTCACCAAGAAAGTCTCTCGGGTCTCCATCTTCTGCCGCTACTTCCGGGCGTATATTGTTCGTCCACCATTTATGTAAGCGACTTCTTTTTTGTTTTGCATGGATTTGTCCGGCATAATCTGGCATATTGGGTTCTGCTTGTGCGTTGTCATTGGTAGCTTTCTTACGACCTGGGGAGCTGTCCAGTTCAAAGTCCATTGATAAGGACGGAGGCATTGTTCATAATATTAAACATTAAGCCATGGTCCGGGATTGGTGGCCATATTGTTATTGAACCTGCAGTTGTAGAAGGTGGATGATATTGGAGCTATTTATAAACGGCTGAGAAGAATCAAGCACAGACTACGCAAGCGTTTCCCCACCACTACCTATACACACGATAAGGGCTGTACCTTCACCCAACTGGAAGTAAACAATGTTGCATATATTGGAATAGCGGGGTGGATAGTTATATACGGTAGAATATATTGTCTAAGTGCTTGATCAATCGCTTATGGTCAAAAGGACTAAAAAGCCGTTTCGCTTGTATGACGTCACCCGAGCAGGACACTATTGGAATGCCCTAAATAGTGAGGATATCAACGGAACATTTCACGTTACAATGTATCGGCAAGCGGGCACAAAGAGTTACCTAAGTATTGTAAAAGAGCGGTATCACTTGTGTTATTGAGACTGGAGGCTATTGCTTATACTGATGCCTCAAGATTCATCGTGCCCGTACTTTTTGGCCTGCGTCTTGACAAAGTCCTTCAATCTTTCTTCTTTCTCGCGGACTTGCCCTGGAGTCAAGGTACCATAAGATTCATTTACCTGCGAGACCACCTTCTCCTTCCAAGCCGTCTGCTCATTCCCTAGCACATTCACTCTGCCCAAACCATCCCACACTTCCTGCATAGTACCGCCCAGTTTTTCAAAAAAGGTCTGAATCCCGCCCTCTCCACCTCCCTGTTGATAGCTTTCAAACACACCATTGCCCGCCCATCTTGGTCCCAGACTGGCCATCAAAATGGTATCGAGCTCTTTCGCATCCACTACATTCTCCTGCACTAAGTAGCATGCCTCTCGCAGTAGCGCAAATGCGAGTCGATTGCCCACAAACCCCGGGATCTCTTTCTGCAGTACCACTGGCCGATGTCTTGACCCTGGGACAGAGAAATACCCGCGAGCGAATTCCACACGCTCTGGCGACGTATCGGGAGAGGGTACGATCTCTAGCAGCGGCATGATATGCGGCGGGTTAAAAGGGTGCACAACAAGCAAGCGAGTTTTGTCACGCATATTTTGTTGTTGGGCGGATGCGGCAATGCCCGACGTGCTGGTCCAGAAGTGTGCAGAAGGCGGTGCTAACGATTCCACTCGAGCCCAAAGGGACTGCTTGAATTCGAGGTTTTCTGGGCCTTGTTCTTGGATAATGGTGGCTGACGCACAGGCGGTCTCTAAACATGTGTGGATATACAAGCGGCCGGCGGAAATCAAAGAGGCCACAACTGATGCTGATGGTTGAAAAGACGAGTCGGTTGACAAAGGATCCTGACCCAAAAAGTTTGGTAAGGTAGTTAAAATATACTGATCAATGTCTGCTCTTGTGTCAAATACGTCCACAATTACATTGTCGCGAGCGAGATGCAGTGCGGCCATAGACATTCCAATGGTCCCTAACCCGATCAATGTGATTCTCTGCGGGTTGGTGGCTGACATTGTTCCTGGTGTTTTCACTTTGGATGGTATACCGTTTATGACGTGGGGTTGCGACTGTAGTTTGTCCAAGACGAAGTCTTATCCGTTCGTCAATTGAAGAGCCACTTCTGGGGTGGATAGTCTCTGGACAGGGTGGTAGTCTCCCCGCTATCGATGATAGCCAGTAGCCGCTTTGTACGGAGTACCGCTACCCATGCAGCCGAGGCCATTAGTATACTCTGTACCTGGTACATAGCTTCCGTGAGCACATGATTGACCACCAAGACAGCTCTTGATATCAAGTCAAGTTTTGATCAGCTTTTGTGAATGAAAGCAAATACTTCAAAGGAGCTATGAAAAGACAGAATGTCATCATCTTGGCTGATATGTTTTAGGCAATTTTTGGACCTAATAGTCTCTGTGTTACTATGAATATGTGTATATACGTTATGTGCTAGCGTCTGTTCATGATTCTTGCACATTTTGCCCTTTCTCGGGTAAACAACAGGTGTGCAAGGAAAAGAGATGGTTTCAGGATTGGAAGAAGGGTAGAATTGATTGCATGGTGTTTTCCATGGATGTAAGTAATACAGCTCTCGAACAAGCTAAACCTAATGCGGTTATACCTGAGCTGCGCGCAACGCGATTCAACACGCGCCATCATTGAAAGAGATAGATCAGACTTTATCGTCTCATTCAGCTTACATCCTTAATTCAATCATTCTTTATTTCTTGCAATTGAAACAACATGGCAAGCGAAGGCGACTGTAATTATTCATCCATGCCACCCTCAATTCAATGTCTTAAGCTCCAGAATAGCTAACATGAATCGCCTCATCTAGGGACCTGCGACGCTAATGACGCCGTCCAAATCACTATTGTCCAACCCAGCGAACAGAAGCCGAAGACGATCTCCAGCTTCCATCCCCAATTCACATACCCAATCTTCGGCGATGATGAAACTATATTTGGTTACAAGGGCTTGATCATCCGGTTGCGATTTGCAGCTCATGACCTTCGCCCACATGTCCATATCTCCTACGATGACAAGTTCAAACCCGTGGGCGACACCGCAGCACTTGATTTGTTAAAGACACTAAAACAGTGGATTCCGGAAGGTCAGTATCTTCGTTGAACATAAATCAAGTCCTTGTCTGATGGTTGACGATTTTGAAACCTTTCAGAGGCTTTCTGCGACCTTTCAGAATACGAGAACGCCGTCCAAAAAGACAAAGATGCGAAAGACTTTGTGCCGCCGGGCAAGCTTGTTCATAACTATGTCACTCGAGAGAGAACTTACGAAGTGTGGGCCGGTTCTCTCGCTGATCCTCAGGTGCGCCGTCTGTTGAACCGCGCCCAGATCTTCGTGTCGCTGTTCATCGAGGCCGGAACACCCCTAGAGACGGATGACCCCGATTGGACACTTGAGCGGTGGACGGTCTACTTTGTGTATGCAATTACTTGCGCCTGTAGTAAGAAAAGTCTGATGACAATGGCTGACGATAAAATTAGATACGAAAAAGTCCAACCCCCGACTCCCACTGCTTCACAATATTCCCTCGCCGGATATGCAACAACCTACCGCTGGTGGTTATTTCAGAGGGTTTCTTCAGAGAAACCCACGGTTCACAACGATCCATTCCCTGGACCAGAAATCAGGCCTGCACAGCTACCATCCCGACTGCGCATTGCTCAGTTCTTGATCCTTCCTCCTCACCAAGGCTCGGGACATGGTACTCATCTGTATACGATCATCCATACTACATGCGTTAACGACCCAACAATTGTCGAATTGACGGTCGAAGACCCTAACGAAGCTTTTGATGCCCTCCGCGACACTGCAGACTTCCACATTCTGAGTCCAGAATTCCTTAAGCACAGCGTGAACATCAATCCCGATCCTTATGAAGGCCGCTCGACGAAACAGCGACCCCGCCGCGTCCCAACATCTACCCTTATTCCCACAAAACTCCTCCATGACATCCGTTCCTCCCATAAAATCGCCTCAACACAGTTTGCCCATGTCTTGGAAATGTTTTTGTTAGGCCAGATTCCGCGCAAAAACCGTCATATTGGAGGCGCAAACATGGCGCGTATTTTAATCAAAAAACATAACGCGCCAGACCCCAATGAGCGGCGCTACTACTGGTGGCGCATGCTCGTCAAGCAGCGCCTCTTCAAACGCTCTCGTGATGTTCTCATTCAAATGGAGATGAGCGAGCGCATTGAGAAGCTCGAGGAAACAGTGTCAAACGTGGAGGAGGGTTACGAGATTTTAATCACAGCATTTACCGACCGGGAGAAGGCTCTAAAAGCTAAGCGAGAGGAGCTAGGAGCTGAGACTGCAGTTCTAGAGACAGGAACGAGTTCCGATGATACTATCGCTAAGGAGCAGCGGGCTAAGAGGAAATTCACGGTAGAGGATGACGACGAGGAGGGTGAATCGGATGCGTCTAAGCGTCCAAAGGTGTAAGACGTGACATGATTTCTTTGTTCAGACTCCAGTGTTGGTGCACTTGGTTTAAACATCCCAAGGAAGCTTCGATGAATGTAATATCAGTGCTCATGGGTCGTTAAGCTCATCTTGTAGTTTGTAACATGGTGTCCGCTTGTATGGGTGAGTAAATCATTGGTATCAATCATTCATGGTAGCTAGGTGGGGCAGTGTCCATAGTTTCCAACGTCTCTATGGTTAGGGACGAAGCAGTATCCAACGTCATTAGACTTCTAGTTCCTGTTGATATGACCGTCGAGAGTCCAGCCGTCGACGATACTATTGTGTTCGGCGTTTTGCTTCATACATGGTGAAGTTCACCAATCTTATGACCCGAGTCCTGGGACGAGTACTCGTTTTCCAAATCACCGCTTAGCTGTCGGACAAGCTCACCAACGTATTCAAGTGCTCGCCTGAAATCTTGTATCTCTTCCTGCATGACCTTGGACTCGCGAGATGGACCAGGTTCAGCCTCAGACTGCAGGGCCTGGTCCGGTTGACGAATGACCAGCAGGTCATGCTCATGCAGAGCAGCTGGTGCGGGTTCAAGAGTTTTCCCTTCCCACCACTGTTGCCATCTGAATCGCTGTGCTGCGGGCCTGTAGGCTAGTTGGGTACGGCTTTCCTCGCGCCGTGCAGCAGCTCGGTCAACTCGGTGCCGGCGGCATACATAGTATTGCGACGGGTTTTGAATATCAAGACGATTATGAGACCCACAAGAATAATCACCAACAAGCCCTAGCATAATCTTTGGCGTTTAACTGGAATGAGAGATCCTGATCTCGAATAAAATAAATGTGCTCGGAAGCGGAAAGAGAAAGGGTTGACGATACCGGACTGTATGGATTCTCATATGAAATATGACCCGTCTCGATGAAGGGATCTGCTTGCGGCGCTTGATTGGACTCTTTGGTTTTGGCGCACTGGTTATATCTCAAGTACCAAGAACATGAACCAGCAGGTAATGATGCAGGGAAAGGTCCAAACCTGTTTCTTATCTGACAGATTACAGCAGGGACATACATGAACGCAGCCTTGGCTGTGCAGCCGGGAGTATCGCAGTCTTTCCAGTTTGCCTGAGAGTCAGTGCAATCGTGTTGGGGAATTTTGCGAACCGCCTGCTCTTCTTGCTTAATCTCTTGCTGCAGATGATGAGCTTGGGTTTTCAGGTCCTGTAGATGGGCCCAGTGCCGTTCAAGTTCTTCTCTTGACTGTTCTTCATACGCAATACTTACGTCTGGTTGGGCTACGAGACACCCGAAGTCGGCAAGCGAGCCATCGACCGGTGGATGCCATGGTTTAGTGCACAAGCAAAGAATTCCTGGCGGTTTCGCCCGCCTAAATAAAGCAGTGGGCCCAAAGTTGTCGCCAACATCTATTCACCGACGCGGTCAATCCGGGCCGTCAAGAGTTGACGGGTTGGCTCATTGGACGAGCCTGCAGGAGGGATACACTCGCTTTGCCAATTGACGGCCAGTACTTCGTCGCTATTGTCAAGCGATAAGATTGCCCCAGAGCCATGACCATGGGTGTCATTCCAAATGTGAGCCAACTGTTTCCCATTCAAAGATACGCCCGTACCATCACAGACTTCATTCGCTACATAGACACTCAGTTTCGAGCGACTAAGGTCTTATCAGCCGGGAACGATACAATACATCATTCGAGTAGATAGCACTGCCTTACCAAGCTGATTCTAGGTTCGTAGCCGCAGCTTGAGCATATCAATTGAAATCTCGCAGTGCTACTTTCACTATCTATGTCGACTTTTAAGCAAGTTGAACATCATGCGAATGAAACGGCTAACGACGAAACTGACTTTCATGGAGAAGCATATACGTAGCTGAGTTTTCATCTATAGGTAATGAGCTAGCAGCACCGAAGTTTGAGTGAGGCATTAAGGAGAGATAGAAGTGTAAAATTCGCTAGCCAGGGCATGATAATGGTTGGGCTACTGCATGTATGCGGTTTGAAAGCTTGAATAAACCAAGGAGTTATCTGTTTACGGATCCCGTGGAGACAGGGATCTTACTTGAGGTAGAAGAGATAGATGAGCCTGATTATCCTTGATATAAACATTGAGGAAAGCTAAAATCTGGGCTGATTATCGTCGTCGCATTCCTGGCAATACTAATCATGGATTAGTGACTGTTTAGTAGTAGTTATCGGATATCGGACTTGCTTTTCTCCGGGTCTCTCCAGGTTGCGATCACCGCCGCTGGAAGCTCTCGTGCGGAGCTTCTTGGTTATCATATTTAACGAACTGAGGGGCCGTTCTCGCTCCCAAACTTTTCTTGGCTTATTCCTTACTCCAAATATTCCGTGTCGCCTTGTTAGCGAGTACCTTACTTGGCTAAGAACGACCGTATCTTAGTCTTTGCCCGCTCACTTTGGATATCAGCCCACCTTTAATACCTCCCACATTGATCAAGTCGCTTGAAAATGGTATCTATGCACCATGCCATAACTGGTCAATTTAGGATTTTATACCATAGTTGCTGACGGTGCGCAATGCACAGCTGCCTCTAGGACTACTCACGGCCGCCCAAGGCCATCCCATGCTCGTGGAACTCAAGAACGGCGAAACACTGAACGGACATCTTGCCAATTGCGATAACTGGATGAACTTAATACTCAAGGAAGTTGTCCAGACTAGTCCAGAAGGCGACCGGTTCTTCAGGTTGCCAGAGGTGTATATCAGAGGAAACAATGTACGTGGTTTAGGCGCATGTGCTCTTGATGAATATTAACGTGTACCAGATCAAATATTTACGGATTCCCGAAGAGATTATAGAGATGGTTAAGGAACAACAGCAAAACCAACCTCCGAATCGCAATCGTGGTGGCCACTCTCACCGGGGTGACAGAGGTGATCGGGGTGGACGTGGTGGCCGTGGCCGTGGCCGTGGCCGCGGCCGCGGTGGCGGTAACAACTAAAGATGTGTCTACCCCATGATAATATGAGATGAGAGATAAAGATAGATACCCCGAGGAGAAGATGCAGGTAGTTCATGAGGTCCATTTGGTGGGTTAGTCGAGCAGCATGATCTTGGCGTATCTGGCTCTTTTTTTTTTTTTCCAATGGGAATTGTACCATTAAATTTTTTTTTATCCTTTCCGTTTCCCCCCTTTCCTCATCTAGGATCTGAATTTAAAGAAAAGGCCCGTGTAAATCGTTATTTAGTTCGTCATCATGAGCAGTCAAATTCATTGATATATCACGTGATGATATGGTCTTTTGACATGCTGGATTTCCTACGGGAAGCCGACATCTCTAGTTTCCCAAAGGTCGATATGCCACGGCAGGCCCTTATTTTGGATGCACTTTGGTATTGCCTTTGTCCATCATTCAGCCTCAATACTCTCAAGCGTCCCGCTATTCCAATAATCAGGGGCAAACGAGCTTTTAAGCCCAGTCAATTCCCGGCCATCTTAGCGGGCCCAGTATCAGCATCGCGAAAATGCTTCAGCAGCACTTCTACTCGGAGGGTCGATGGCCATAGTTCACAACCCGGGAATGAAGCCCATGGGGTCGGGCATAACGAATTTTTAGTCGATCAAACTGCGCCTGACCAACTGAACGAGAATCAAAACCTCGAGCAAGATGCCGACAGCGGTGCAGAGTATGCACACAAACGTATGCCTGGGGCTCCAAAGCATCTCAAAGAAAAATCGACATCATACCTAGAGCAAAAGCTTGAAGAGCTCACGACCACCGCCCCAAAGATTTTGAGCACGAGCCAGATACTACGCATCCTGATCAGAGATCGTCGTATACGTCCCGAGGTACGACACTATCGGGCATTGATACGCGCCAATGCAGATACGGAGCGTGGATCGCCGGACGTAGTTCGACAGATACTAGCAGAGATGGAGGCGAGTGGCATAACTCTGGATTCTGCTACGCTACACACGGCCTTACAGGTACGGCCGCTCCTTCCGCCTGGGCTTCCAAAGCAATTCCATGCTAACTATGTACCTCTCTTATCGATAGGTTCTTGCGGTTCACCCAGATTATATACTACGTCAGGAGATTCTGTCCATCCTTCGAGAACGATGGCTGCCTTTGAGCCCCGATGGTTGGAATTACGTGGTCGCTGGCCTTGTGAGGGAACATCAGTTTGAATTGGCGCTGGATCATATCGCACAGATGGAGACAAAAGGTATCGTGGTTGAGGCTTGGTTACACAGCATGCTTGTCTACTACCTCTGCGAATTTGAAGAGTTCGACGAGGTAGTACGGTTAATGCGTTCGCGGGTTGATCAAGGGTTTGACATGACGACAAACCTCTGGCTTCACGTGCTAGATGTTGCGAGTGCCGGCATTCATCACGAAACTACTCGCTTCGCGTGGAAGCAGATGGTTGAATTGAGATATCTCTATCCGCCATATGGGGTCTGCAGTAACGTGTTGACAGTAGCCTCTCGTGCAGGGGATCCTGAGCTTGCTGCATCTGTCGCTCGCTTTCTTACCGAGACTGGTGTAACCCTTGGGTTGGAAGATTACGAAAAGATCGCAGAAGCACACGTGATGTCTGGGAATCTTTTTGCTGGGTTTGAAGTGCTTTGCGAAATGCACAAAGCGGGAATTCAGGTGCAACGGAGTTCAACAGCAGCCATTCTCACTTACATGATCCAGTCAAGGACTCATCCACGATATGCATGGTCTATGCTTAAGGAGCTAAAGGCTCCGAACTATGACATTCCTCTTCGTTGCGCTCAAGTGGTGATTGAGATGTGTGAGCATGAAGCCGCCAGTGACCCCCTCATGGTGGACGACGGGGTTGCGCTGTACAAGGAGCTTTATGCGTTGTGTACGGAAAAAGCGGATGTTTCAGTGTACAACTCCCTTATTAACATGTGCCGTCGGGCTAAAAGTCCCAATGCCGGCATGTTTATTGTGAAAGAGATGGCCACGCTTGGCGTGGTCCCGAATGCCGCGACCTTTGAACATCTCATCATTATGTGCCTGGATGCTGGCAACTATGAATCGGCGTACATGTACTTCCAGGATCTGTTGGCGCGGGGTTCATCTCCCAGCGAGGATGCGCGAACCGAGATCCGGGATCTGTGTGCCGGTTCAAGCGATGAGTATGCTATCCTGCTGAAGCTTCATCCGCAAATCAGGGATCTATTAGTCCGCAGAAATATAGATGAACCGGATGGCTTACCATTTTTGAAAAAGGTGGTGTCTGATTTGCCCCACGGCTATCGTTTTGATTCTGAGACAGGAAAGCCCGTGAGACGGAGGCCTTTCAGGACAGTGAGCAAAGAGGAGCGACGGGCTGAAACCAAGGCGACGCGAAAGCGGAAGAGAAGAAGACTAGCGATCGCGAAGGGTCGAGAGGAAGAGGGATGGGACAACTACGAACCCGGAGGACTCATCCCTAGGGATCAGATGTAGACTAAAGAGAACTCCCCTTTCAATTGAACTGGGGGCTTGTTACACTGTACAATATACTCTTCACAAATGTAAATTTACATGATTAGTGGTAGAATTTCTTTTTCTTTTCTTCTTTTTCTATTATTCCTTCTGTAGAATGACGAATCGTATGGGATCATAAGAACCCGGAGAAAAGCCCGGAGAATTGATGTCGGTCATCAACATCACCATCTAACATTGCAGCAGTCATGTCACTGAGGACTGTGGCCACAACATCATAAACAATCCTACAGGTAAAAAAATCAATCAAACGCTGCAGAGTAACTGTACCACATTTCCATGCATGTACCCTCAACAAGCAATCCGGGATGTCTCCGAATTCCTCCAACCGAAAGAGTTCGCACTGAGACCCCGAATGCAACACCAAAGCATACCCTCAAACCGCCGGGTTTATTTTACCTCGGAGCCAAGGATCTGATGTTTAGAAGTTTACAGTAGTCCGTCCCGCAGGGAGGTTAAATAGATTGAACTATGGTTCGAACGGTCCCTGTCCCGTTTCATACGCCCCCGTGATTTGCTACTCTCCGCCAAGTTCCGACTTCTGATACAAGGGGAGTTCTTTTTGTTCTATAAATAATCGAATGATTGATAGAGATTAGAATCATCCACCACCACAGGAACTGGGAAACAAGAAGCACAGTTAGGTGTCTAGGTTCTATATACCGACTTGTTCTAGTAATGCATATATGTATGTCTGTATGCATGTCCCCTAGGTAGTACAAGTTCTATTGATCAGTTATTAATAGCCGGCCACTCGGAGCGCAACTGGTTGTGCAGTCTCATCCCTAGTTTTACACCGTTACATCCATGACGAAAGAGTGATAAGATACTGCTGCGACTGCCACTTCATCTGCCTTTCCTTTTCATCCGATGGAGGTTTCAGGGCTTAGTTTACCCTTCTCCGTATGGGGCGTTCCGGCAAAATCTTTGCACGGATTCTAGTGATCGACAGTATGGTGAAGTGGTGGTTCGCTCGCCGAAATGCTCCACAGCCAGTCCTCTTGTTGGTGTTGGATCGCCACAGGAACGGGTTCCTACGCCCAAATTCACTCAGGGTGGTGCTTCTATAAATCACTGCTGACCCTCGGAGGTGATGATTTGTTTTGACTTTACATCTACAACCTGAGCTTTCACTCACCCCTTGCACTGATATCCTATACTTGATATCAATACATCTTCCACCTCCACTTTTCTCACCCTACCTAGATTTGCAAACACCGCTTACTAGGATTCCTCACATACGACCATCATGCAACTCTCTTCAGTCTTCACGGTCGCCCTCTCCGTCCTCAGTCTGGCATCCGCTCTTCCCCTCCACCGCCTCAACACCAGCCCTGCCCTGTTCTGGCACGTAACTGACTTCGGCACCGGCTGCTCCCCTGGCGGCTGCACCTATAACTTCAATATCACCGGTGTCGCAAGCCAGAACACCCCCGGATTCCATACCCACTGCTCGGGTACCAACGTCCAGAAAGACTTCGTTTTCTGTGACGACAAGCATGTGAAGGCAAAGCTGGTTACCAAGCTGTATCCTGCATGGACGGTCGAGGTCCAACATGCTTGGTTCCACGGCCAGGCCGAGTTCTATGCTCAGGGTCGGGCCAACGTCACCTCAACTCAGAAGAACTTTACCATCCCGGTGACTGATGTCTTTGGGGTTGCTTAAATTCGGTTTCACGGAGAGAGCAGTGCGCACTGGGCTGTTGGAGTACTCCGAGCCGAGAAAAGGGGCGACGATCATTATTAAATTGGCTACGGCCTATCTACACGATCTTTTGACAAAGGAGATGGCAGTACAGTATATTTGATATACACACGGAAAAGAAAAAAAAATCCAGAACAGAAACAGAGGGAAAGAAGTGACATGAAACTTCTTTGTACCATATCCATTACGGGGAGGATATATGAATGGGTCTTATAATGTTAATGTCTGGTCTGATGACGGTCACTCGTTTATGGCATGTTTATATTAATGATATCATTGACACTTAGTATTTTACAAGCAATATTACAGTACATGGTTAACCATGATTCACTCCTTGGACGTATTTGTGTTTATCTATACTTGTTTTCCCGGGAAGATTTTGGGTTGACCTTGACCCCGTGGCTGTGACATCATTTCCCGCCTACTAGCAATATCTCTCTTGCCTCTCACTTTCCCCCAGAAATAACAGCTTCCAAACCAACTGGATCCCCATCTGTCCTTAAGACCATTAATTTGAAAACCAAAGACAGGATAGTCGGGACATCTATATATAAATAAACGTCTGTGCTCAAACCCAACGGTCGTTCTCACAGAATTTCGGAGTTTATCCCCAATTGATTGGACGTCTTGGCTTGGCACATTCCATTGCGGCGGGTCACTACAAACAGTAAGGAACTGTCAATTCACCATTTGCGCTATTCTTCGGCGGTCCTGTGGCCTTAGTAGTGCGAGGAGCTACAATCACTAATGCAAGATAGTTCTCGCAGTTTATCCTGCGTACTTGGCACCAATGGTATGATTTATGAGCTTTGACAAATTGATTCGCGAGCTCCTGCTCATGCGTGGTCCGCCGAGACTGACCTTTGATGCTTGGCTTTCTTGACCAACTGTAGAAGTCGATCCTACGGCAAATCGTCGCTGGTCCCAGATTACAGCATCCAGAGGCCGGTCTAGATTTATGCTATGTCACAGATAACAGTAAGTTTATGTTCTTTGTCCCTGGACATCTACATTAGTGACTCGCGGTCTCAGCATTGCCGCTAACGCTGTTTCTTTTGCTACCGTGCAGTCATTGCAACGTCCGGCCCGTCCTCTAACTACCCACAACGCGCTTACAGAAACCCCACCGACTCCTTAGTAAAGTATCTGGACTCCAAGCATGGAGAAAACTGGTGTATATTCGAGTTTCGTGCCGAAGGAACTGGGTATCCTGATGACGAAGTCTACGGAAGGATACATCATTACCCGTTCCCGGATCATCATCCGCCACCCTTTGCGATGATTCCTGCGATCATGGGGTCTATGAACAACTGGCTCCAAGGATCAAATTCTAAGGATGCTCAAGAGAAAATAGAAGAGAAGCGGGAGAGGGTCGCCGTGGTGCACTGCAAAGCTGGTAAAGGGCGCAGTGGAACCGTCGCTTGCAGCTACTTGATTAGTCATGAAGGGTGGAAGATGGAAGACGCCTTGCAAAGGTTCACCGAACGAAGAATGCGCAATGGGTTTGGCCCTGGAGTGAGTATCCCAAGCCAGCTGCGTTGGGTAGCGTATGTCGATCGCTGGGCCAACCAAATGGCCAAGAAATATGTTGAACGACCGGTGGAGATCCTCGAACTGCACGTTTGGGGCCTGAAAGACGGCGTCAAGGTTGCAGTGGAAGGTTTTGTTGATGAGGGCAAGAAAATCAAAAGCTTTCACCTGTTCCACCGCAGCGAACGCACCGTCGTTGACGATGGGAAGCCGAAGAAGAAAACTCCGCAGAAGAAGGATAAGGCGCAAGGTAACAGCCACAAAAGCCGGGTCAAAGAGTCTTTCTCATCTGTAGTAGATTCTTCCAGCTCGAGCTCATCTTCCGATGAGTCAAGATCCTCAAAGAATACGTCTGCCATTCTCTTTTGGCCCAATAAGCCCCTCATTCTGCCCACATCTGATATAAATATCGATTTCGAGCGAAGAAGCAAAGCTTACAAAGACTGGGCAATGGTGACTTCCATCGCGCATGTTTGGTTTAACGCTTTCTTCGAAGGGGGCGACAAACAAGACTCGGGCGTCTTCGAGGCAGAGTGGGATACTTTGGACGGAATCAAGGGCACCACCAAGAAAGGCGTCAGGGCTCTCGACCGACTGAAAGTAGTATGGAGATACCCACCTACTTCGCTACTTGAAACGAAAGAGTCAGACAGGGCGGATACGGCCCCTGTGCCGGGTCAACTCATCACCGAGCCCAAACCCGGCGAGCCCATATTCGAAAGTCATCCAGCTGACTGGAGAGGTCAAGCCGCGGGGAAGCGGCGACCTACACTAGAACAAGAGAACACCCCGCCGGCGGTATCAGAGGATCCAGATGGCCGAAAAGAAAGCAAAGGGCCCGCATCCGAACAAAACTACTCAATCCTCTCGGACCTTACCACCACCACCAGCAGCGCAGCACTTGCCGCAGCAACCTCGGTACAGGTGCTGAGCAAGGGACTAGGGCTCCGAAGGCAAACAGATGAGAGCAAAGATGTCAGTCTCGCCGAGAGCGACGACAACAGCTCGGTGGTAGGTCACCGGAAGCACGACGCAGATAATAAACAAGACCCATCAAAAGTGCAAAACCTGAACAGGGCGGAAAGCGAGGACTTTGAAGGAGTTCAATCTTATTTCCAAGACTGCGATGAAGATAAAGATAATAACTTTACAAGCTCTCAGAAGGATACTAAAGCTTAATAAGCTTAATATTTTTCACGTGTATATGGTGACATTTAGATGATATACAAGTCTGTTCTGTTGTTTTGTCGCGGATTCAAGGAGTTCGGAATTCACATAACTAATGCGTTTTTATTTCATGCACAAATTGCTGCCAACTGATTCACACCGACCATAATGCGCATGTACATACAACCCCACCTTCCAAATATGTGTTATATTCAGTACCAGATGATATAACAACGCCTTAACACATATTACAGAACATGATATTTACAGGAACAATGTTCTAGTTAAACTTTAGCTGAAGATAAAAAGGCCGAGTCAAGAACCCCCTCAAAGAGGCACAAACCCTTCCATACGTCGTCGGGTCTCTTCTTCCTCACGTTTAAAACGATCGGATTTCTTGCGCTCATAGACAGCTCGAACCACGCGTTTCACTTGCTGTTCGCCCTGGGCAAAATTAGCCTTGGCAAGACCAACAACCGAGTCAATTTGCTCGGGCGTGTACACGAAGTTCCACGTGGAGAGAAAATCATCAACATCAGGATCAATAGATCCAGGATGCGGGGTTAGCGGTTTCGACGGATCAGAGACCTTAACCGAAGACTTCGTATCCATTTGCTGGGCCGGCGCTCTAGGTTTAGACAGTGACGAGCAAGGAGGCAGGTCCGGGGCATTAGGGTTCGGAAGAAGCGGGAAGTACACAACGGCAATGCCCGCGTCGGGGCGCATCAGATGGATAGCCGACTCCGAGTGGTTAGTATCCCCCGGGTGGAAGAGACGCTTCGATGGTGGTGGTTCTTCGTCGGAGACTCGCTCTTGCGTTGTGCCTACCCAGACGTTGCAGTAGTCGAGATCTGTGTCTTGCATGCTGGGGCTCTGGCCGGGGTTTGTAGATGGGGTTTGGCCGTAGTTGTCTTGGGCTTCTTTGAGTTTGGTGTTGAGCGCCTCCTGGGTTATGTTTTGTGGTTCGCGGAGTTTCTCTTCTGTGTCCGATAATTTAGCGTCCGCTTTTGGCCAGCCGGCGCCGAGCGGCCAGCCTTTCACACCTCGTTGTCGGGCGTAGCCATCGACGACGGAAAGCCAGTTCTCTTGCTTGATGTCGGCTGAGGCGTCGAAGGCGACGACGATGTCTACGTCTCTGCCGGGTCGGAGGAGGGGGTATATAGGGAGGTTGTTGCTCATGCCTGCATCCATTAATCGGAGGTGTGAGCTCCGGAAGATTGACTCCGGGCAGGAAGGGGGTAGGATATCCTTCATGCCTAGTACGTAGTTTGGTATGGTGGCAGGGTCGATTGGATGGACTCTGATTAAGTCTCGTCGTTTTCCTTCGATCAAAGAGTCTATGCCCCCGAAACCGGCGATGCCTCGTACCAGTGGGCGAATTTCCTTGTAGTAGTGAGACAGAGTCGCGCAGAAGGCACTACCCCAAACACCCATAAGACCTGGAACACGTAATTCAGGGATCGGATAGTGTCCCTTCGGAATTGAATTGATGCCACCGTCGAAGTGCCTTCCCAGAGCCCATGTTGGTATGCCCGCACCGAGCTCCTCACAGAAGAATTCATAAGGTGTGAACTCAAACCATTGGAACCAGGCCTCATCTTGAGACTCTTTCATCAAGGTCTCAGGTATTGGTTGCTGCCTGGGGTGGCCTTCTTCGTCACTGAGGACGGGGATCTCGTGGCGAACAGCTGTGTAAATGGGAAGTGGATGGGCTCCATTAGCGAGGTAGTCTCTCTGGTTGGATATCTTCAGATCCCGATCTGAGACTCCGAGTTCTCCTTTGGGTACTAGCAGTCGCGCAGCTAACAACATCCCGTATATATCTACCAGGCCAAAATCCGCGCCAGGGTCGCCCTTCAACTTTTCAACCAACCCGCTGAGAAGATACTTATTGGTAGGGGCGGTTGTAAGTGCATTGAGAGCCTTCGGCGGGAATGCGATATGTACACCTAACCTGTGCTTGAGATGGTCCACCATTTTTTGAAAGCTGCGCTCAGTAATAGATGAATGATAGAGTGTTTGCAGCCAGCAACTGCCACTAACGCCAGCTGTATAAGTTACACAGTCCCATAGGCCAGCTTCCTGAGTGGCCAAGTATGACCCAGTCCCAGCAACAAGCGCCCGTAGACCGCCTCCCGAGCCACACATAGCAATAACAGGGACGTCATCTGGGTGTATATCCTCTTCTGGGATGTCCAAGTAGGTTGCAAGTGCTTTCACTGCATGCTCTCGTCTCTTTCGCCTGAATTCCAGTTCCTCTCTGCAGAGTTCGTCCCCCACACGGACCCTTGCTTCTCGTAAAATCTCTGGGTTGATGTCTGGGTCATGAGCCTCTTTCCAAATATCATCCGCAAGGGAGCCGGGCGCCATTGAGAGCTCACGCTGGAGCTTTTGTACCGTCGCTGGGAGTAGCCGAGCCCAGTCTGGTATGATGTAGTTCTTTATGTTGTCAATCTCGATCCAATCGGTCGAGCCAACCGTCTGCTTTACTCCGTCGAACTTATGTAGGATATTGGTCCATATTGATCCTGGATCGCCATAATGGGAGCTCTCATCGGAGCTACATTCCCAATCCCTTCGGTGCGAGCTAGATCGTGATGTCCTACCATGGCGGTGGTCGGTATGGAAATTTGTAGAAGTGGAAAGCCGTGCTGTTTGATCCGGGTGTAGTCCTGAATGCTGGTAGAAACGGGTCTGGCCAGTACTAGTAGTATAGAGTGCCCCACTGCCCAATGCAATTAGAACAGCTGGGGGGACCGTCCAGCGAAGACGCAATGCCGTCGCAGCGACCATGTTGTGACAGGTGCTGCGGAGGAGGGGAGGGGAGGTACAGGACAACATCCGACATTTAAAGCCATGGCTGCGGGCCAGACCACGGCGATCCCTTTCGTAGTTTTTTCGACTTTCCACGATTTCCCTGCATGAGCCATGACATCATATCACGTGCACCTCTCGGGCCCAGAGACGGACCGGCGGCGTGTTCCTTGGAGCTCCTTTGAGACTAGCGTTGGGCTGCGAAGTGGGAAGAGCTGCTGAGTAAGTAGACTAACCTATGAAGGACCGCTGTGTCTTTGGGGGGAAGATTAAAGCTCCAAACAAATCAATTATGCGCTCCATGAGGCCAGGTGCCTCGTCGGCCAGCTGTTCGTTTTCTGTTTTTCTCTAATTAATCCCTGAGTCTCGATCGGGAAGACATGACGTCTTTCGGATACAAGCGCCCCATGTAATTGTCCTGTTCTCAAGCTCTTGACTGTCTCATGATTGTGGGACCTACCGATCGAGCACTTCCCTGACCATGGTTGCTCCAAGGAATACTGCTTATGCAGAGGAGAGCGCGGAGGTGGAGGTGCTATACGCAAATCTTGAGAAGCTCAAACATCTTACCAAGAAAATCCAAGGCTCCCTTGTTCGCCTTGAAACCGGGGGCAATGTTGTGAAGCATGCCATTGGGCCTATCTACAGTAATACTCAATCGCTTCAAATTACCAACAGCAACATTGATAAGGTCAATGATGCCATTGAACGCTTACGCCAACCTCTCGATGCAAAAAGCCGGGAAGAAGACATTATTCGTTCTGGGTAAGCAGACTCTCTACGTTTGTCAAGTGAACAGTCAGCTAATACTTAGGTAGCCCACAAAATGTCGAGTTGTCGCAGTATCTTGCGGCCATAAAACGTGTCGAAAAGGCACTCGTCGATCTAAACTCGACAAACTTGCGATCAAATCAGAAAGCTATTTCTGAGTTTAATTCTTTAATGAGCACCGGGGCTGCTCAACTTCAGAACTTGGTACGAAGCAAGCTGAACGATCACGTCAGCCCCATCGAGCCTCTACACTATTTAACTAAAGGTGCGCCCCAAACTTAATAACCTCCCTTCGTTAAGACTGTGGAATTAATTTTTTTATTTAGAACTGCCATTTCCGTCAATACCGGAAGAGACCGTTGCAGAGCTGGGACCTATATGTGCCGCAATCAACTCCGCAGCTACTCATGGCTCTCAACGTGGCGACAGCGGAAGTCCTGCCCTTAAGATATATTCTGAGATCCGTGGGCCATACATCAGTTCAAGCCTGCAAAACCTTGCCATTGCATCTCTAAATACCGTCAAAAGGAGGGCTAACGATGGCCCTTACAAGCAAGGTACAAACGGAATTGGTATCTACTCCAATGCTTTGGAGGGCTTCGTGTATGCCGAGCATGATATCCTCTCAAGAATCTTTACGGGTGATCAGCGGGGTTTGGCTCTACAGGCGACATGCCAACCAGCTTTAGCCGAGTACTCTAAGACCCTGCGTGAACTCAATCAATACATCAAGGCTAATCTCATGACGGATTGCTTTTTAGCTTTCGAAATTATTGAGATTGTGACAGCATTGTCTTATCGTGTAGATTCAAAGACGGGTGAGCTCAAGAGCATGTTCATAGAAGCCCTCCGGCCCGTTCGCGAAGCCGCGAAGTCATCTCTCTCAGAATTGATTGAAGAGATAAAGCGAAAAGCTGCATCTATCCCAGTCCTTCCACCTGACGGCGGATCTGTGCCTCTAGTCAACGAGGTCATGAGTTCTTTGGTCACGTTGACCAACTATTCTGGACCGCTGGCGTCCATTCTAACCTCCTTAGGAGACGGGAATTGGCGTTCTACTTCCAGTACGTCGGGGGCTCCTTTGGATGTCAGCCCAGATAGTTCGACCCTTTTATCGCATTTCATTCTCGACATGATTGAGGCCCTAATGATTGCGCTGGAGTCTCGGGGCCGCGCTTTTCATCGTACTAAGGCTGTCCAAGGCGTTTTCTTATCTAATGTATTTTGCAACGTCGACCGCTCCATTCGGTCGAGTACCGAACTGGCACGGTACCTGGGCTCTGGCGATAGTATTGCACGGATAGATACCTTCCGCAAGCGCGCCACTTCGACCTATCTGGATGCCTGGAAGGAAACATCGCAGTATCTACTCGATGTGCAGTATACATCTCGGGCTCCTGGTTCGTCAACTCGACCAACGTCTGGAGGTGCTGTTGATTCTAGTGCCATAGTCAAGTCACTTTCGTCGAAAGACAAAGACGCGATTAAGGACAAGTTCAAGGCGTTTAATTCAAGCTTCGATGAACTTGTGTCGCGACATAAAGCTCTCTACATGGAGCGAGAAGTGCGTGGTGTCCTGTCCCGTGAGGTGCAAGCTGTGCTTGAGCCCCTATATGCACGTTTCTGGGACCGCTATCATGAAATTGACAAGGGAAGGGGCAAATATGCCAAGTATGACAAGTCCAGCCTGTCTGCGCAGCTGGCAGCATTGGGTTAAGTATGCATTGGATAAGGCCACCCTCTAGAGTCCTTTGTATCTGCAGTTTGTTGGGAATGGCGGATGATGTTGTTTTGGCTGCACTGCCCTGTATTCCAAAGGGTGGTTTATATGTCTATACGCGATTATATTTGGGATTCCCCGAGAGCTCTATATTTTTTAATGTTATAATTTTTGATATCCTGTTTATTCACATCCAGCTATCTATCCGCAATTACATTATCAATTATCATGTGATGATAGCCCCTCCGGATTTTTAACGTGACTGTCCGATAAGCGGAGCCCCGCTAACTTTGGGTTACCGCAAGCAAAATTTCGTTGATCACTCACACACTCTACACCCCTGACGACCTTTTCTTTCTCTTCCTGTCTCTCAATTCCTCGTGGGAGTGCTTCAATCACCATCTGGCAGGATGTCTGCAAGCAACGATGTTTACCAGACCCCTCTCAACTCGCGTTATGCGAGTAGGTACCCCCGCAATATGCTCCCACATCAGCGGCTCGTACTAATACCGTGGGGTATGTAGGCGAGGAGATGAAATATCTCTTCTCTCCGAGAAACCGCTTCTCCACATGGAGAAGCTTGTGGTTGTGGCTTGCGGAGGCCGAAAAAGGTAGACTACTTGCATAATCGCCACAGATAATGCCGTCTAGTTAACACGAAGCAGAGCTCGGTCTCTCGATTTCCGATGATGCCATTGCGCAGATGAAAGCCCACCTTACCATTCAAGACGACGAATTCAAGGTCGCTGCCGAGGAGGAGAAGCGCCGTAGGCACGATGTCATGGCTCATGTTCATGCTTTCGGCCAGGTCGCACCCGCAGCTGCTGGCATCATCCACTGGGGCGCCACTTCGTGCTACTGCACGGACAACGCGGATCTGATCTTCCTCCGCGATGGTCTTGATATCCTCATCCCCAAGCTTGCTGTCGTGATTGACAAGCTCTCTGCGTTCGCCAAGGAGTACAAGGACTTGCCTTGCCTCGGTTTCACTCACGGCCAACCTGCTCAGCTTGTGACTGTTGGAAAGAGAGCCTGCCTGTGGATCCAAGATTTGCTCATGGACTTGAGGAATTTGGAGAGGGCACGCGACGATCTGCGTTTCCGTGGTGTCAAGGGTACAACCGGTACTCAGGCTTCTTTCCTCCAAATCTTCGACGGAGACCACTCTAAGGTCGAAGAGTTGGATGAGCTTGTTACTAAGAAGGCCGGCTTCGATTCCGCTTTCATCATTTCCAGTCAGACCTACTCTCGCAAGATCGATGTCGATGTTGGCAACGCCCTGGGCTCTTTCGGAGCCACTTGCGAGCGCATTGGTATTGATATCCGCCACTTGGCAATGCTTAAGGAGGTCGAGGAGCCTTTCGAGAAGGACCAGATTGGCAGCAGTGCGATGGTTAGTGGCTGTATAAGAGTATTCAAATCCCCTCTTCTGACTAGATCCTGCAGGCCTACAAGCGTAACCCTATGCGGTCTGAGCGTCTGTGCTCTCTCGGAAGACACCTTCAGAACCTCCCCAAGGATGGTTTGGACACCTACTCCGCTCAGTGGTTCGAGCGTTCTCTGGTAAGACAATGATCCATCGGCCTCCTTTCTAAGAGGAAAATATTGACAACCACCAGGATGACAGTGCTATCCGTCGTATCAGCATTCCTGAGCTCTACCTCTCTGCCGACGCTTGTCTCATTCTCCTGAGTGAGTCAACCTCTAGTATCCCGCTTTACAATAACTAACAATCCTCAAGACAACGTCACCTCCGGTTTCGTCGTCTACCCCGAAGTCATCAAGCGCCGTGTCAACGACGAACTTCCTTTTATGGCCACGTAAGTCACCCGAATACTCCTCAAACCAAAAAGACACCCTTACTAACCACATCACTAGTGAGAACGTAAGCTATTAAAGCGGAAATAACCAACCCCAATACATTACCCAAGACACTAACAAGACTAGGTAATCATGGCCTGCGTGAAGAAGGGACTCTCCCGTCAAGACGCCCACGAGGAGATCCGTAAGTATCCCAGCATCCCATCAACTAAACCCACCTCTAACAAAACAAAACACAGGTGTCCTCTCTCACCAGGCAGCCGACAATGTCAAGAAGCAAGGGAAAGACAATGACCTCCTCGACCGTATCCGCCGCACCGCATTCTTCAACCCCATCCTCGGCGAACTCGACAGCCTCCTGGACCCCAGCACCTTCGTCGGCCGTGCCCCCCAGCAAGTCGAGAAGTTCACCTCGACCGAGGTCAAGAAGGCCCTCGAGCCCTATGCATCCTACATCGCCAAGGCCGAGACCTCTACGCTAAGCGTTTAAGGCTGCATAACATGCATGCCATGAATTTTTTACCTCAAGTGCAGACCAAACTCCAAAAAAGGAATACTGGCTACTATAATACATCATCATCGTCATCATCCGCTGTTCTAGGGAGGATAACCAAAAGGCAATGTGAAACGGGGCAAGGCATGGAGTATACGTCTTATGAACCAACCTAAGCAGCCGAGAAACCATAATAGAGTCAATCCCACATTGTGCAAAAGTGTTTTTATTCCCGGGGAAAAACATACCAATTGTGTATATAATAATTGATGACCGAGACGTTTTGCACCTCTGCTTTTGCTATTTTCTTCTTTCCTACGGCGAAGGTTTTAATAGTGCTTGTTTTATAGTACCTGATATGGGAGTGTATGTCTTACCTTTAGTTTTAATAAGATTTCACAATGAAACGTCACTTAAATTAGGGCTTCCCAAGCGGCCATCCTCGTTGCACTAGGTACGCATATGTACCTAATAGTAGTCTGGTGCATGCATATGAACCGCTCGATCCACCAACTGATGTCAAGGGACGGCGAGTTCCACTTTATCAGATGAGGGGTACGGGCCCATTAAACGAGAAAATGAAAGAAGAAGAATAAATAACTCCAGAGGGTTGTATTACAAATACAGATGAAAAAATAGAGTGCCATGACACAGTGTGTAAGATACAAAAATAGTAATATACACGAAAGAGCTAGATTCAGAAACGGAAATTGCGCTTGAAATAATCATTGGTATCTTCGTATGGACTGCGATATATCAAAGATAAGTGTGTGGGGGTTTCTGTTTTTTTTTTTTTCCTGGTTTCTTTCTTTCTTTTGTTTGTACTCTTTTTTAACATAGTGTACAAGGAGTTGAAGAGAGGAAAACATAAGCACTGCATTGTTATAGGCATGCAGAAGAAGTAGATGTCGTTTAATGCGTTAGTCTTGTGTGCAATGAAAATACTATGTAGGCTGTAAGATTGGCTCAGCAATATGTCCAGAGAAGCAAAGCGAGGGTGGAGTGGAAATAAAAGCAAATAAAGTCAAGGCTCTGAGAGAAACTGCACCCCCTAAAGGAGAATGCTATTGCATACCTCAACATATCATATACAGGATATCACTAGCCCTAGGTTCGCATATCCTTGACCTGTTTTTCAGCATGCAGTATCAAGCCTATGGTGTTGCGGCTCAAGTATGAATTGTCACATGCTTTAAAGCATCGATAACCAGTTGACGACCTGTGTAGAACAACCACGTTAAAACAGATGAGTAGTAATATAGGATATAGAAATACTCACCATCATAGCCTGAACCAATGCTACCTTTTCACCATAATGCACGCCATCCCAACTATCTGCCTGCAAAGTTGTGTTGTACATGCCCAAGGCTTCCATGCCTCTAGTTCGCGCCGCCTCAGAAGTATCCAGTGTGTAGCGCCAACTACTTGTGTGGAGGCTATTTCCAGAGGACTGTTGATGACCCGGAGCAGTTGGGCCCACCCAAAGGAAAGGCATATCATTTTTACTGGACTGGGCCAATGCTAGCCATTCATCCATGCTATTTTTGGCGATCGCCAATGAATAGGAGGTGGAAAGGGAAAGACTTTGGATCACAGGAACAGGCTTGCCCTGGCTGATTGCACGGCCGACAACCTGTCGGAATCTCTCATGCGCGCTGTTTGACGCAGGTGAACTTGTCGCCGTCACGAAAGCGTGGGGAGTGGCTGCATATCAAACCTAGTTAGCACTTGAAACGGTATGAACCAAGCATATAAACAAAGAAAAGAAGGTATTCTCACACGCCGGACAGGCATTTGGGCCTGAAGTTATCTTTCTGTTGTTCTGTTTCTCTATCTGATTGCTGGAAGCGACCCTCAGGGGCAGGCACGAAGTTCTGGTGAATTGTGCGTCGCACCTGCACCTCTCAATTTGCTCATTGGTCATGTCCGACTCTCTCATGGCACCAGCTGCCAGATCACCTCGGAGAAGGATATTAAACCCTGCATAAATGTCGGCGAGGGATTCGTCGCCAATGAAAACAAGTGCGCCGAATTTCTGCAGGATCTCGCAGATTTCGGTGTCGGTATACCAGTGATAGAAGCAGCCTTAATGACAAGAGTTAGGCAAGTCCTGGACTCGAGGGAAAGGAGACAGTGAGAGAGAACTGGTGAAGCTTAGGGCTTCCCAATACCATCTTCAACAGATCACAATCAGCACCTCACATACCTTGTGAAGTATACGCTTCATCAAAGCCATGCCGACCGCCATTACTCATCGCACTGAGTAACAAATCCCGTGTCTGGCAGTACAAGTTGCTTGATACTTTCTGATTACCAGCTTTAGGGGGCTCGTAGAGAGAAAGAGATGAGATGCCGCACTCCTGATGCCCTACATACCGCGCCAGGAAACTACAGGCCAGGTCTGTCAGTTCCATTCTTCATCACAGTCCCACCAGTCTCAGGGCTTAAGGGATCTTGAACTCACTCCTCGGTGGTGCCGATAGTGACAGTACTAGGTTGGGTAGAGGTAAAAGGAAGATAAAAGATATCTCGGATGAGCCAGACAATGTAGAAGACACCAAAAACCCAGAGCGAGGCCATCAACTTGTAAGTCGAGGAGCGCCAGGTGACTCTTCGCACCAATCTGCGTCCGTTAGGGCCCTCGATTGGACCACGACGCTGTGGCTGGTTACTCTGCTGTATACCTGTGTACGGATATGCAAAAGCCTCGTTCGCTGACGATGAGGCCATCGGTTCGCTATGAGAAGCACGGCGACGAGACATGACTTATCTGTTTACATGCACATGCAGTTCTGAGGGGGTTTATGGTGGTGCAGAAGTAGGAAGAGTAAGAAGGGCGATGCAAATTTAGAAACGATGCATCTGTTCAGGAGTAGGTCTTCTTAAAGTGGCAAAAAAATAGAAATACAAGGGGGAGGTAAAGGGGAAAAGAGAACCCAAAGGAGTGAATTGGGGCCAGTCGAGGAGGGGTGTCAGGTCGTTGTAGTGAATATTAGTCGACGTTGAGGCAGACGCTGAGAGAGGGGCACTTTAGAAAGTATTGAATACTTGAAGGAAGTCGTGCGTTTCTCTGGTATTTCCCAATCGGGAATTTTGGTCGTCTTCAATTCCCCGGGTTGGTTTTTTTTTTTTTTTTTTTTTTTTTCTCGTGCTCCTTCAATTGCTTCTTTTCCTTTCTCCGTCTTCTTTCTAGACTTCTGATTTTGTTAAGAAAAAGAAAAGAAATTTTTGTCCTCGATCTTGACCTGCAAGCTCCCCCTTTTAAATCCTCATCCACGACCCTAGAAGATTAACGAAGAACCGTGGATTCTAATTCTCCAGCCACGCCACGACAATACAGAACAATACAAAAACCCACACTGTCAAGGGAGGAAAAAAAAAAAAAGAAAAGAATAAAAGGAAAGGGTAAAAAAACGGCGAGAAAGAATAGTAAGAGGGGCAGTGGTTCAGTTTAGAGGGCCAGTGACGGGCAGAAAATTGGCATCAACAGCATGAGGGCGAAAAAGGTAATCTCATGGAGTCTTGCGGATCCTTTTTGCCTCATCATATTATTTTGTTTTCGATTTTTATTTTATTTTTAAAAGGTACTTTATCCATTCCAAGCTATCGGCTGGTCTCTTATTTGATTAGTGACTGCACTACAACCGAGAAAAACCACCACAACTAATTTTATTTTCCAAGACGGAAAAAATTTTAAAAAAGACTTATATCTTCTCTAAGACTGTTAGGGACAAAATAAAAAGGAAAAGGTAAAAACAAAAATTCATCAACCAAAATAAAGGCCAGTAGCAGGTTTGCATCATTGTTGATTCATGATAATTTGATCATCCTTCGGCCGATTTCTCGAAAGAACAACCCAACAAGACAAAGGAACATCTGTACTAATACAAAGGAAGGAAAAAGAAAACATTGACTCGGAACTACTACAGGTCGACTGGATTTCCGGTTTGACCACACAATCTTTTCTAGTGGGCCAGTTGACATGACAGGATGGAGGTATGATCTATATCATAACTAACTGGACCCGTAAACTTTCTTTTTTCTCCGGCACCATTCAGAAATCCTTTTCCTCCGGCGATAGGTAGCAGACGGGAACTGAAGGGGAGAGAGAGCCAAATAAAAATTTGAAAAATTAAATGACTGGTTCCTCCGGGTTTGGTAAATGAGCAGTGCTGCCCTAAGCGGGTGCCGGCGGTGATCGTCGTAGTGCGACAACTCCACTGCGTGAGTGATGACTCGTGCCTTCAAGTGTTCTTGACAGGTACCAACTAAGACGACTAGGGCTTAGCTGGTCTTTTCTTCCCTGTGGTTCTCCACAGTCCCAAATTACAGTTACAGTGTGCTTGATCGCGTACTCTTCCTATTGGTCCGACGGCCCCTTCGAAGAGGAACAACTTAACCTCCAGCACTATGCTTATGATCTTACAGGTCTCAATGCAAAATCTGACGCTGTTTTGCGTAATTTCTGAGTGAACTGTTCATCTATTTCCGGATCACGTGAGCAACCGTTCGTCAATCCCGGTCAACCGTCGCTGCAATCGAAGCAAAAATGGAAGCCATCGACATTCGAGAAAGCGGTGTAAACGACGATCTGCCAGATGTATGAAGGATAACATCATCGCACTTGATATCTCACAAGAGAGCAAATACAGGGCTACGAATCAGAGGATCTCTTTATAATAGCATTGCGGCCCATATATGATCTGGTGGCAATCTCTCTTGAGCCTTTTGGATCAGTAGACCTGCGCAGGATGCTACTATTGCTACACCCGAACTATAAGGGTAGCTATTAGTGCTAACTCTCCTCAAATCGAGGATGCCAACGTCATTCAAGGTGATGTATGCTAGAATCTGGGGAGCAATGCCTCCAATATAGCACTGACACACCACCCTTACCCTAACGAAACTATGCTACTCCCAATTATAGAAGCATCTAGAACGATGGTTTACTTCCCCGAAGCAGGATGTTTACGACCAATGTCGTCAACCTTGGATGAGGTATTCTGGAAGGTACAAAAGGCTTACTTCATAGAACCAATACGTGAGTCAGTCATGGTTCTTTTGCTCATCCAGTGAAATCAGCATGGTCTAAGTGAGATAGCTCTTTACTGTCATTTTAATCACTTTGCAGCTCGCATCTCAGAGAAACGTGTCGAAAGTCGAGGCCCGGACAGGGTTCTCAAAGAAAATCTTAGGGGTAAAAAAAAAAAAAAAAAAAAAAAAATTTTTTAATGAAAAAAGAAAAGCTTCTCTAGTAGCCCATCTGTTATGGACAATCTAGCACAGTGAACAGCACGAGACGGCGTGTATTGACGTTGTTGGATTTCCGGAGAAGTTAGGCCCCTATACAAGAGCGCGTCCAGGGGAACGTCCAGCCCATATTTTCTCAGGGTTTCAAAACAGGATGGAAGGAAGCAAGGCATGCGCTGATGATCGCATGAATTAATTTATTTATGTCTTTATTTTTTGGGTGCCATCCACTATTAAGATTAGGTTTTGATCTCACAGTTCTTGTGTCACGGGACACGCAGGTGACAAAGAGAGCCATGACTCTCGGGCGCTGACATTTGTACAAGATCTACTTTTGTCTCGTTCCGGGGACTGCGTCCCGAAAGGTAGATCTGTCAATGCTCTTCATTCAACCTTTCGACCCAAGAACATCAAGGTTTGGGGGTTTTCTTGGCTTTGTTCAGGGCGTTATTACCCATGACACTCTCACAAAGTCAATTACGAAGCTGTAAGAAATGTGTTGCGTGTGAATAATAACGGATTAGGCCGATCGGAGGAACTGCCATCAGCCTCTCCGGGATTTCGAAAGTAAATCCAATCCCCAATGGACAACGCACCAGTTTCCGAGACACATAATGAGATCAGACAAACATGTGAGACTCGATCATCCAGTGCGTCGTTAAATTTAGGTACATCAATCCTGAAGCCTTGATACAATCTGGTATGGGATCTTTAGAAACCGCGGATGGAGGAAACCTAGAACCATTGCCCTTCTAACGAGAACTCGTTCAAACTGGTTAGGATTCGGAATATATGATTTACTTCATGTCTCTGGTGGAAGATCCAGACCTGTCGGAACCCGCGTGAGGAGAAGTCGAATGATTTTCGGGCGAAGGGGAAAAACTCGGGCCAATTTTCACATTCTCATCGGCAATTCCAGTTGGGCAAGAAAGCATCATTCAAGAGAGCCCGATCTGGGATTGAACAGCGATTCAAACCCATTATGTTGTCATTCAGTTTCATGTCCAGTTGGAGTTTCAAGTCAATGGAAATCAAGCTTGTTAGTAGAGAAAAAGGCCATTGTTAAACGGCAGATTTCTGGCTGGGAGTTGTGGTGGATGGTCTGAGGATCGGGTGATATTCAATTGTCCCTCGGCCAAGCACGGGACACCCCCCCACACGTGACTCCCCGGGAAAGAGAGTCTCCGCAACGGCCAAAAGAGTCATTCATCAGCTCCTCCACTTTTTCTCGTTCATGCTCATGTGCATCAGTCCTCGAATATATATCCGGGGAAATCGAAGCTCACCCCATATGGACTACTGCTCCTGTTCAATCCTCTCCCTCATTCCTGTATCTACCCCTTGATTCGCTTGCTATCGAACCCCCTCTTCTCCAACTCCACTGCTCCCGAGTCACCTGTACTCCGCCGTCCGGTAGCGGAGTCTACCTCGGTAGTAGTCATCCCGATTTCAAACGCTTCCTATCATCCCAGCTACTAGCGCACAATATATTGTCAACCAAACACTATACTGCCCAGTGATCGATTTCTCTCTACATTAATCGGGGGATTATACAAGTGTCATCCACAGGCCGTCTGGCCTAGATATATCTAGACACCATGTGGAAGCCGTCGGAGAGGCTGATGGAGACCATCAGACATTATGCCAGCTTCCCCGCCACTGGTGTCTCCCTTCGGCAGATGGTCCAATTTGGCGACAGGCCTTCGACCGGTATGTTCATCTTTCATGCTTGAGAGTCTACTCTTGTCATAATCGCGGTTCGGTGAAAAGGTGCTGATCTCGTGACCTTGTTTTGAAGTAGGGACTCTGTTCCGCGCATCTCAATTCCTCTCTGAGGAACTCCCTATCCGTCTCGCACACCGTGTCCAGGATCTTGGAGAGCTCCCTGATGGACTCAGCGAAATGCCCTCTATCAAGAAGGTCCAAGACTGGTACGCGCAATCGTTTGAGGTATGACTCACCTCCCGCTGCGTTCCATATTCCATACTGCCCCAACTCCAATCAAACCCCTCAACGTACTCTCCATATCTGACACGAATCAAAGGAAATCATCACCTTGCCTCGACCGACTCTGACACAAGAAGTGAAATCCCGTTTGCTACGGCCAGGAAGAATCAACGGCGGTGCCTCAAAGATTCTCTCTGAAACCACCCAGAACCCCAGTATCAAGGAAGGACAGTATCGGTCCTCCCCCTCGGCATCAAATCACAATGGTAATGGGAAGGCGGCTGCCGCTGTGGCTCGAAGGTATTTTGTTCCCTCGGATGATCAGGGCAACTGGCCACCGGAGTTGAATGACTACAACGAGCGCTTCGCGAAAACCCTTCAACAAATCAAACGGCGACATGATAGTGTTGTAACCACTGTGGCTCAGGGTATCCTGGAATGGAAACGAAAACGTCAACGACTACAGATTGATTCAACCGTTCAGTCTTTCCTCGATCGCTTCTACATGTCTCGGATAGGTATACGAATGTTAATCGGCCAACATATCGCTCTCACGGAGCAAACGCATGTTCGACATCCAAATTACGTTGGTATCATCTGTACCAAGACGAATGTTCGAGAGGTCGCCCTGGAAGCCATTGATAACGCCCGTTTCGTTTGCGAGGATTATTACGGTCTTTTTGAAGCTCCGAAGGTTCAGCTCGTCTGCAAAGATGACTTGAACTTCATGTACGTCCCCGGTCACTTGTCTCACATGCTCTTCGAGACTCTAAAGAACTCCCTGCGTGCGGTGGTGGAGACACATGGGGCGGACAAGGAAGCTTTCCCAGTCACCAAAGTCATCATTGCCGAAGGAAAAGAAGATATTACTATCAAAGTGTCCGACGAGGGTGGTGGTATCCCCCGTTCTGCCATTCCCTTGGTTTGGACATATATGTATACTACGGTGGAACAAACCCCCAGCTTGGACCCCGACTTTGACAAAAGTGACTTTAAAGCCCCTATGGCCGGCTTCGGTTACGGATTACCGATCAGTCGTTTATATGCCCGGTACTTCGGTGGAGACTTAAAGCTGATCAGCATGGAGGGGTAAGTCTTTTTCCGCTTTTGTCACAATCCCCTGCGCACGTGAGCATCTCAGTTAACAGAGTCTGATTTGTTTAGATATGGTACGGATGTCTATCTTCATCTGAACCGACTATCCTCGAGTTCGGAGCCCTTGCAATGACAACTACCAGTCATGAGGGATGGTCGTGTCCGATTCTCTACTTCCCATAGACTTCATCCTTTCTATTCGGAACCGGACCCTCCACCGTCCCAAGGATTGACGCCGATGAACATTCGAGCTGTGCGCGCACGCATGCAAAATAGGGAAGTTTCCGAGCGCAAACAAGTCGGCGACGCGGAAAGCCGACTTCACGCTGAAATGCCCGGGAACTGATGCGACCGCTTGCTACTAAAAAGTGGGAGTGCGAATATTCCCACTCGAAGTGCATATACATACTTGTGAGTCAGTCGCCGCTAGCAGAGAACTGTATCAACCAGAACTCTGTGAGTCGGCCACGTCGAGTATTAGAACTAATTCTCGTTTCTTTGTCGCACATGTGTGGATAGACACAAGGGTATTGTTTAAGCGAAAATTTTTAGTCAATCCCAGTTGAACACCGGTACATTTGATGACCACCGTTGATATCTGACCATGATGAAAAGGGAGACGGTTTGGTCCATGATACCCCTTGGTACCGATTCAGTAAAGGGATTCGGATAGGTGGCTCTGATGATCTACACTTTTATAGAGGGTAGAGCCTGTATACCTC
>MBFL02000364.1:0-34464 GCA_001696595.2 Aspergillus hancockii | reverse complement strand
CTGGAGGGCATAATCAGATTGTGCAGATGCTGTTGGAGAAAGGAGCCGATGTCAACGCCCAGGATGGACGCCCGCCTTCGAAGAGGCTCAAACTCTCTTCACTTTCTTAATGTAGACATCTTTTATAACGATCTCGGATTTTGCTTTCATTTGTCATTATCTTAGTAACTCAGATACATTCTTCATCTACCCTGGTCTGTTTTTATATTGTTTCAAAATTACATGTGAAATGTTCTATTGTTCTTATACAGCATATTACAATAATTCCATTGGCCAAGTTAGGAAACTCATCTTGATTGGTTGTAGGGGCGGCTCATCTCGCCGACCCCACCTGATTGAAACCAATGTATAACAGTTTGGCGGGGAAGGCAGTTTTGCAAAGATCTGTACCTGAACGGTACCTGAACATTGGGCCGATGGGATACAAGGCATACAAGGGAGGGACCGGTTTTTGCAAGACAGTGTATGAAACGGGATACCCGGGGAACCCTACCGACAGCCATAGGAGACACGACTTGGTGAGATCACAACGGTAAATTGAAGCTATTGAATTGTGGTTGTGGCTGTCATTGCGATCCCGCCCGCAGGGGTTGCCGAACCCCATCCCACAAACACGCAAGAAACCCAGATCATTGAAAGAAGAACACGAAATGGCGAAATCCACGCTGCTCTAGAGGGCACCGGATGGATCATCACTAGAGAGGTGTAGAAGCTCATTCATGAGCTCAAAGATATTATCAACTATCAAACCACGCTTATTGAATTCACCAAAGCCGAGCTAGAGGAGGTTAAACATGATCAGAATGTCCTTCGCGAACAGAATAAAAAACTTCAAGAGGAAGTCACAGCCCTGCGAACACAGATCGAAGCCGCCCCGCTGGTACCCTCGGCCAGGTGGGCTGCAGTCGCAGCCAGCGGCAGCATCGATATCCCCCAACCAAGCCACCAACGACCGGAGAAAGAACGGAACTGCGTCCGAATCAGCATCCAGAGAATCTTTGTCGATCTGAGAGACAACGACAATAGCGACGGCACCACCTTCGGCCGATACCTCTCGACCGAGGCGGCCAACAATTATATCTACACGGCACTACAGTATACTGTCTCGACACAAGATGCTCAGGTTGCTGGAGTCGGTATCATCAAGACAGGCTATATTATCCAGTTCCAGGACCACGAATCAGCGGAAGCGGCCCGTAATAACACTGAATAGTTAAATGAACTGGGAAACAGCATGAAACTAGTAAAGCCATGGTTCGGAGTTGTTGTGCACTGCACCTCAATCAAGGAGTTTAAGCTAGAAACTGTAAACACCCAGGCAATGAAGAAGATTATAGAGAAAAATAGTCTAGCGGAATACAGATTCTATATTGAAGAACTAGCATGGCTAAAACGGAAAGACAAGATATTAGAAAAGTTTGCGATGCTGGAAATCTGGTTTAACTCTGCAGAGAAAGCAGAATATATCTTTAATAACAGTCTCCTGGTTAGTCAGTGGTACATTGGCAGTATAGAACAACGCGAGATCAAATAAAAAAGATACTTCCAGTGTCAATAATTCGGGCACTTGGTATAGTTATATAAAGAGACCCTGTAATATAGACACTGTACAGAACTATACAAGCGACAACGATGTTCACCAGAAGTCAGAACCCGGTGTCTTGACTGCAGCGGCGAGCACCTCACTGGTGATTGATAGTACTTGACCCCAGCGACCATTAATCTCTCTTAATATTAAAAGAAAATCTATAAATACTACAGCTAAATATAATGAAATCAGGACCACGAATAAAAGCACTTATTAATAATTATTAAAGTCAAAATCTAGATATTCTTCTAATCCAGGAGCTATTTATTACTATCTATTAGATATATATTAACCACAGTGCCTGGCGACTCTATTGATCTACTACTGAAACCAACGCGGTGCGATTTTGTAGTCTAGTCTATATAAATTAAAAATTCTCTATTTTATTGTACTGATAAATACACTGTAATTATCCAGACATTGCAGCTATCAAGATCTGGACAGCTAATATCTAGATCCTTATCTTTTCTGTTTATATATCTTTAGTATTAATATACACCGGCGACGACAGATCAGCAGAATCTATACTTACAATAATCTAAAACACAATTACAATTATACTACAGGGCAATAAACAGTCTACAAGTGTTATTCTCGCCGGGGATTTTAACCGCCACCACCCAATGTGGGGCGGTAACCACGTTCAACCGAGATTTATTGAAGACGCAGGTAATCTGATTATCTTCTTCTAAATCAACAGTCTTTAAAGCTGCCTCCTGCAGGGAACAGCAATCTTCTGGCCGTTGAATAATCTAGACAAGCACTTTATCATCAATTAAATAATCACAGACTGGCCAGATCTACTTGTTAAATGCCATCTATACTATAAAAATTATAGATTTGATCACCGCGCTATATACTTGAAATGGAAATTGCAAGCATAGACTATATTATTTATTAAAGTAAAAAAAATATATGATCGTGCGGAATGGAGCAAGATTGGTGAAGAGGTGACCCGACAAATAGACCTGTAGAAAGATATAAAGATCTGATCAACACTCAATACAGTTGTCCAGAAGCTTATTTATATTACAATCCAGGTGGTTGACCAGTTTATATTAAATACCCGGTCTATACTATACTTCAAGCGGTGATTCACGCCGGACCTTAAAGTTCAACAAGTTGAAGTTAATCAACTCTGCTGAAGATGGCAGACAAGCTGTACAGAGTTTAGATAAGATTATTCCAGCTCTACTACTGCTTTTTAAAATATACAACAAAAACAATAAATATAGACTTGAACTATTAAAAAAATAAAAGTATTATATTAAAAACAGTTCCTAGACTAAGCTGGTGAAGAAAAACTCTAGAAAGCTGCTATCTATATAAAACTGCAGAAAATATAAAGTTGTGTTCCAGCGCTGCAAACCGGTACAGAAGAGTACATTAAAAATAAGAATAAAGTATGTGTATTTCTAGACATGTTCTTTCCTGTAATAAATACACTCAAGTCTATCTTTTTAACTATATTGCAGCTGGAACTCCTCTAGTAACCAATCACTGAACTTAAGATTCAACAATCTCTCAACACGGCCAACAGGACTACCGCGCCAGGGGAAGACAGTCTGCTAATATTAGTTTGGAAAAAGCTCTGGAAGTATCTAAAAATATTTATTATTAATATTTTTACAGTGTCTTTGAATCTAGATTATTACCTAAAACTATAGTGGAGTGCCAAGATAGTGGTACTGCGGAAGCCAGGAAAGTTGGATTACTTAAACTCTAGGTTCTACTGTCCGATCTCACTGCTAAACACGCTTGGTAAGCTACTTGAGGCAGTTATAGCACAACGACTCTTATATATAGTAGAAAAATATAGTTTGCTGCTAAATAGTTAGTTCAGGAGATGTCTAGATTAAACCATCAAGCAGGCCTTGCTAATGCTCTCAAACGCAATTGACCGAGCGTGGTATAAACACCGCGTGGTAACTCTGATCTTCTTTAACCTGAAAGGAGTGTTTAACAGAATTAACTAAAGAAGTCTAGATATCTATCTACGGGCGAGGAGGATTTCTACAGTAGTGAGGAAGTGGATTATAAGTTTTATAAATAATTATTATACAAGTATTGGATTTAACAACTTTTATACTACTATAGAACTACTGGTGAATACAGGACTAGTACAAAGATTATTACTCTTTCTAATTTTATTTATATTCTTCAACGCGGATCTAGTTGAGCAACCCGTTAATATCTACAGAGAGGTATTAGTCTTTATTAACAATTACTTTTAATGACAAGTAGACCGCTCCGCCGAGAAAAACCTAGCCTGGATACAATATAAAGATATCTCTTGAATTAAGATCTGGGCGCGGTAGACTGATTCCTGCTTTGCAGTCGAGAAAACTGAATTTATTTACTTTACTAGAAAGAAGAGTGAACATCTCAAGAAGAAAGTAGTCCTGAATAGCATGGCGGTTAGACTGTTATCAACAGTAAAGTTGCTGGGGATAGTGTTTGATTGAGAGTTAAAATAGAAGAAGCATGTACAGCAGGCCATTAAACATGTAACCAAAACAACTATTGTCCTGAGTGGACTACAACATTTGTGTCTTGAATAGATGCATTAACTCTATTAATTATATGTTACACCGGCCGTGGACTATATATTGACAGTCTAGTACAATCCACTGCGGGACAAGACACATCTGAAATACTTAAACACTGTATAGAGAACCCTGTTGATCTGTATATTCTTGGTATTCAAAACAGTGGCGACTGTAATATTAGAAGTGGAAGTTCATGTTCTCTCTATATATCTTCATCTCCGTTACCGTGCTCAGCGCACTATCACCAAACTACACTTATTACCTCGCGATCATCTAATTTAAGATATATTACTTCAAGTCTAGAAACATAGGAATAATATTGGGTACAGTGCACGCTTTTTATTAGCCGAAGCGCTGAAGACTATAAATATAGATCAACTGAATAAATTAAAAACAATTGATCCACGGCCGCTATTTTTATAGTAAATCGAGGCCTTTATAGATATTAAGATTGAAATAGATCAAGAGATAGCAAGAGAGAGTGTGGAGACCGTACAAATTATATTTAATATTACTGTCTATTTAGATGCTACCGGGCAAGACGGCCATCTGGGGGCCGCTGTCGTCGCACTTGGTGATATCTAGAAAGTAATTGAATCCCGACAGATACAGGTGGGACCCATGGATCACTGGTCAGTCTATATCGCGGAGTTTATAGATATTTTCTATACTATTAGTATAGTATACAAGATGTTCCACCGGCGCTTGAGTAATACAGATAGTAGATTAACCACCACAACTATTCTATATAATAGCAGATCAGTTTTATAAACAATTAAAAACATGAAGAATGTATCAGGACAATAGATTATCTATATAATTTTCTAAACAGCTGCTGAAATTCAGGTGAAGAATATTATACTCTGTCTTCAATAGATTTCAGGATATTGTAACAACACCGGAAATAATACAGTAGACTGATTAGTTAAAGTCACCGCGTATCTAGATTAAATCCACTTCTTCCGTCCGCTTCTGACAAGAGAGATGACAATGATCCGCGACAAAATCCATATCCAGTGGAAGCACGAGTGGAGCTTCAGCACTAAAGAGGACTATCTACAGAAGATCGACAGTACTCTGCTTGCGAAATACATCCAGAAGTTATATAGATCCTTGTTCAGGAATCAAGTATACCTGCTTACGCAGCTATACACGGGCCATAACTGGTTATCTACCTTCGCTAAGAAACGCAACTTCCGCGACGACGATCAGTGCGTGTGCGGCGCGCGGGAGACGGTTGTTTATGTAGTAATAGACTGCCCGAGACTACAAGGGCTGTGGATAAAATTAAGGAGAGAGGTTGGAGACGTGTTCAATAGTGTGTCGAGTCTGCTGGAAGACTTAAATCAAGATAAAAAAGGTAATCCAGACATTATCTCGCGGGCCAAAATGGTCAAGACCGTGCTGGACTTCGCCGAGGCGTCACAGCGATTTTGCAGTCGTGCGCCACGAGGGCAGCCTAATAATGGGAGCGGTAATTAGGCCATGAGAGGCCTTGACGAGGCTCTAAGTTCGTTCTTCAGGAAGTGGAAGACTCTACATGTACATACTCGGACATATATAGTGGTTGTAGCCTGCATATCGCTTTGCGTGTTGGATCCCAAGATCACGTGACCATATGATACATCATATGTGAAGTAGTAGGCTACCAGGGGTAGCCTAGGAGGCAGCTGGTGAGCTGAGCAGTAGGAAGGCAGCTACTTTGGCTATAAATAGCTGTATCTGCTCACATAGTTAGTATGATTATCATCACACTTGTACCTCAATTCAGGGTTACAACTTTGCGAGGGGTCAGGGTAAATGAAATCATCATCATCATCATCATCATCATCATCTGTACCTGAACACATACACATAAATTAAAAATATTGTTCGAGTTTTTTACCTCCACATTGAGTGAAAGATAGCATTTTCCAGGGATGGAACTCTGTCGAGTAGTTGCTGAAAGCCGGCATCCCACATAAGGATTTCTATGTTCCACGCCGCATAATCTCGCAATATGTCTTGCATGTTCTCCATAAATTCACTCTCCTCAAATATAAATCTCAGCAGTCTGACAATGTCTCCAGTTCGTTCTTCAAAAAGGGTGAAGCTGGCTAGCGAACGAATAAGCCGATAGAGTGACAGAGCACACAATGAAACCCAGTCCGTTCTGTAGCCGAGGCGATAAACTTGAGCGTGACTTAGAAAGACACCCGTATAATTAACTACAGGATCTGTGTTCAGAACTTCTATATCTTTATACAGAATCTCCTGGTCAAGTTGCTCTAGGATAAGAGCATAGACATTGGGAAGCATTTTAGATGGAAAGTATTCTTAGTAAGGTTCACAGGATTCCATCGACCCAAGGATCTCAGAGATAATGCCTTGCTGTTCTTGGATTTGTCGCTATTGCTCCCCGAGGTATTAGAAATTGATGACGGGACAGAGTAACTACCAGAATATACAAAGTCACAGCAACGGCCAAATACGATCTCATCGATTTCGTGGTTCAGGGGAGGTTGGAGTATCTCTTTCGGGAAAGAGCCAGCTAGCAGTGCTTGAATTTGGAACAGTCTTCAATCTTTGCCAATAATGAACTCGACAATCCCTGGTTGCATAATTCTGTATATCAATCAGCCGTCCGGTCTATAATTCTCTAAAAAGTCAGAAATTACGTATAACGCTCGAGCTGCATATTGGCAAGCAATGACTAACGATCTGAAAGATTTTTAAGTGTAAGAAATAATATTCACGACCAGGAAAGAATGGGTCAAGCATTAGAGGATGTCTTCCTGTCTACATCTCCTGTTCCGTCATCTAGTCAGAGGCCGTCGTCATAGTGCCGATGCCAATTGAATAGTCGAGAGATAGTGTTCATCGATTGTTGCTCTCCTGCTATTTGCTCCTTAGAGTATACCCTAGCGCCCTTAGTCCATAGTCAAGCAGTCAAAGGTCGGGCAGGAACTTACTCTGACGCCTGAGCCCCATCAAGACGGATATCACAGAGTAAAGTACATGATAAGACCAATCTTGGGCATTGTAAGTCAGAAGTAGAGTGTGTTCCCGAGGATAAATTGAACCGTAGTCCCCACGACAGTATCCTATGGTCGTGGTCAATGTGTGACATGACTTTGAGGCTTAAGTTTCTGTGGGTGGTGACACCAAATAGAGGGGCAGGTGTCCACGGTACCGGCGTTTCTTCTCTACAAAAGAATGAGGTTGCAAACTCGTTGGCCCGGAGAACTGCTCCTTTCACAGCCAGTTGCGAATAGTACGCAACCTGGAGGAACGATTGCATCGTGTCTGTCCAACAAGCTGCGACGAGGCAGACCGGTGACACGTCCCTTGACGTCATGTCCAGCAGAGGCTTTGTCTGAATACCATAAATAAGAGCATTCCAGAAGAAAATAAGCAATGGCTGTTTACTTGCAATGGCTTTTAAAAGCATATTAAAGTTACCACTTTGGGTCAAAATAGCTTCTTTAATCCCCAACGAGGCAGCACCTACAAGGTTGCAGGGTACTCTCGGATCAAAGAAGGCACTGCACAGCAAAGAGTCGAAGACATCCTGTGTGACGCTGAGAGACATATATCTGTCGATATTCTCGAGTATTTTTTGGAATCTCCCGCTATTTCTTGCTAAGCCTATGCAGGGGTGAGAGAAGACCAGAGCCGGCGGTTCCATTCTTGATAAAGGTATATTCCGCGACGCAAGTATAGGGACAGTAGCAAATCCAGTAAGAAATTCTCTTTCCAGGTGTTTTGAGGTACAAAAGTCAAGCAGTATATTGGATGCAAGCGTTGAATCTGGCAATACTTCAGCCCATTCATGACTATAGGAAACACTCAGCAAAGATCCACCTCTGGAACCAACGATGCAGATTGGGTATACCTTAGGCTTGAAATAGACCACTTTTCCCGCAACTGCCAGGGAAAAATATTTAACACCTTTTCCCTTTTTTATTTCGGCAGACCAGAGACTCTGGATGATAAGTTCCCAGTAATCTAAGTCCTCACGGTGTACCAGCTTAGCTCTTTCTCCCACGCCTTGACAAATTTCAACCCAACGGCACGAGATAATGTATAACCAAGGCAAGGCGATAGTAGTGAGATATTCCTGGTGTGTTTATAGACCAGAGAAGGAAGCCAAGAGAGGATAGAAGGTCGTGCGCTTCTCAAAAACATTTGGAGACGGGAATCCTAGACAGTGGATGTAATCAAGAGATCTCCACTGCCGGTCGCACGTAATATCTTTCGTTGTTTCTATCAGTAAGGAGGATCGTAGAATCAGCGGGCACTTATAGCCCCCCAGAGACGTGATCACTTTCTAGCAAGTAGCAGAAGCGAGGGACATCATTCACAAAGTCCAGAAGAGCGTCCAGGTGAGTCTCAACAGAACCTTCTGGGCCTCTCATGGCCAGAGACTGCCATGTCTGACGACTGACGTGGTGACATAGCTCGAATTCTGGAAGTGTGGGGCAAACTCCATCGCCGTTACACCATTGTCTCTCATCATCATCTCCTTCACCCTGTGTACTATCCTCGAACTTTGACGACTCCTCGTGTAAGAGCAAGAGCGATCCGCAGTTGGACATTGAAATGGCAGGTAGTAAGACATATTGTTTTCAATATTCGCTCCTCTCCCACGAACAGAAAGAGTGAGGAAATTTTGAATCCGTCTGTGGACTCCTTACGGTTATATATTAAGAACAACTTCTTAAGTATAACACCTAAATGCGATGTCCTTCAGTACATGGCACTGGTGGCTTATATGCTTGCGCTTTTCCGAACACAGTTAGCTGATGTTATCTAATCGCTCCGTCTTGACTAGGTCCGGGTTACCCTTTTCAGCTTTTCCAGTCCATCTGTTGTATCGATCAGCTGACGACTCTTCCTCTGAGGGAGCTAATATCCCATCTTTATCCGAACCTATGTCCCAAACAGGGCAAGTGTAGGGTATCCTATTCCAAAAAGCAATCAACCAAGGACTTCACGGGGAAGGGAGTTGAATTGGTTACTCATAAACACAAACCATAGAATTTCAAATACTTGCATTCGAGATGCTATTTTAATACACTACACTATTTAAATGATTAATAGATAGGCTAGTTATTATGCCAAATAATCATATTTAGTATATCTTATAAAATGAGGATCAAATGGTTGAATATACATACAGGATTGAAAAATGTCGATTTTATATGGTAATACGGAGTGGATCACTCGGTGGTTGTGTACGTTGTTAGTTCCCGGTGCGCGATCGCCCCCCGAATACCAGACTCCTTCATTCTTCCAACATAATACGCGCTAGAATCTAGGCAGCTAAACCACAAGAGAAGAGCTACAGTACGAACTCTCCTGATATGGAGCTTCTGGGCTACACTTTTGCACATACTTTAATCGACATCACGTAGTGCTGATCACCTCGTTGATGAGCTAGTCGTTAGACCTGCCGCAGATTTATTAACCTCCTCAAAAACAAAATTAAGAGTAGACCCCAAGGGCTGTCAGCCTATGACAAACCGCTCTAGGGAATAGGAGTTATATTTTGGTGACCCGTGGAAAAGATAGGGTAGCCAAGATATGAGCGAGTCAGCTCCACTATAGCGGCGAGTTAAGTCGCGAGCTTGGAGCGGTAATGTTAGGTAGGACTAAATCAAAAAAAAGTCGATACTGTTAGACAATGACTATTCTTTAACCACATCCTATCGTTCAACAAGGCGTATTCAAGTAAGCAGGCACGCTTTGTAGTTCAGCAAATTAAAGAGACCATGATCAGGAGCATTTTTAAGAGCGGCGATTATAACTGGTCCGCTGTTTATTATAGATTTCACTTCAGTATCCCCCACAATCTTGTTATTCCCGTAGCCATTATAATAATAGTCTAGTTAAGCTATGTATTTTTATTGGATGTCCATATTCAGTTGGTTCAACTAGATTATAAGTGCCCGTCGCTTCTAACTTCAGAGAATATTTGCGTAAGTGGAAGAGCCGCTGCCTCTTGACCGGTACCAGGCCTATAGTCCAGGCATAACAGTCAATTGCACAATACTAATACACTCTGTATACCCTGACAGGCATCAATAATTATTATTTAGTAAAAACACAATAGAAGGACCAGGTTTTATTCTGTCTCAGTGCTGCAAAAAATCTTTGCTGACCAGATAGTTCAAAAGAAGTCAATAGACACCTGCTCGAGTATTTCAATAAAAATCGAGGACACTCTAGAATTAGATAGAATGTTACCTGGCCAGCTGTAATTCTCACCCTCCATTTATTACTTTTTCTTAACTTGGGATACTTTTACTTCGAAGACTACTGGTATATACTTTGCTTCTGATCTAATTCATCCTGTATATATACAGACAATATTCAGCTAGATTACTATTTAAAACAGTTATACCTGTCTGCTGCATGTACATTAATTTATCTCGTCTGTCTATTATATCCGTTTGGTAAATTTACTCATGTTGTATCTAAGTCCAATACAATACTTGAGTAATAACTAAAATAGAGAAATCCACGCATTTGGGTGATAAGATCGATCTTGAATTCCAATAGATGAAGAAAATCAGAAAAATAACATTAAATTATAATATCGTGGATTTTATCAAGTCCGCACATGTGTTATTTAAAGTAAAGGGGGTGTTAAATCTTCAAGAGTCTCTTAAAAGATCTCTTCTCTATTACACTGCAATAGAAAATTGCACTGAGCTCCTCTTGCTACTCGACAATGGAGCACTAGTAGGCAATCGCGATCTGAATAAATAAACACCTCTTTTCTAGACTGCAGAATACGGCGCGTTAGATACAGTAAAGGTTCTAGTAGAGAATAGAGTGAAAGTAAACTCTATTAATAACATGTTTACTTTCTCTTTAATATAGTTAATACAAGCGGATACAGGCTAGACAGCAGAGACAGAGGCCTATCTTAGATAGAAAGATGCTAGACAACAATAGATTTTGCAGAGAATAGTTTATATTTTATTATTCTAGAAACAGTAATCCAGTATTTTTTATCCAAGACTAGGTATAGTAAACGACAAGGTCAACTTTATTTTAGCTTTTTAAAAACATCTGCTGTATCTATTGAAGATATATTTAAATTTAAAGAATTTACTGTGTTATTTTGAGCAAGTTCATCTATTATTTATGGGAATAGTATAGCACCCATATACACACGTGTTGTTGTAATCAACTTCTTCATCTTTATTGTATTCGACAAAACCCACGTGGACCTGAACAAAGTCTTCGGCTAATCCAACTGGCCTATAACATATGAAGAAGACTAACAGGTACCGGGCGTCAAAGACCGTCGCCGCGCGCTTGGTGTGGCAGTTCGTCGAGCAGAAGCCCAATTTCGACCTCATGGCCATCTGTCCACTGCTTATCCTTGTGCCTCTACTACACTATCTCAACTTACTATACGGGATCAATATCTCAATGAGAGCTTTGTGGATCTTATTCAGGAGAAATAGAAGAAGATTCTTCTATTATTTGACGTGGATGTCTAGATTAATATAAGAGATGTGGCGTTGGTGCATGTAGCAGTACCTGAGAGGCTTGATGCTGGGGCAAGCGGTTTATGTCGGGGTATGATAATACAAGGAAGTAGGAGGTTTTGAGACTCGACTAAATTAGATTAAAAAAGTGTACTGTTGACATTACTGTAGATCTATAGAACTATTCAAGTATAGACTACCACTTTTCTATATTATATCTTATCTTAAGGTATCTGTCAAAAGATTCAATACTAGTTTTTCTATTGAAAAAACCACCATGCCTGACAGATTCTTAGATTTTAGCGATGTCTACGCCTTCTTATTAAATGTCATAGAGTTTTTGGAAGTACTATAGAACCGTGATACGAGTACACTTTGTCCCGCAAAGTAAGAGCGTTGGTCTTGATCCCGGATGTCTTTAGAGCTTCTTCAAGAGCAACCCGGCAACCACTGCACATATCCTATTCTAGATACCACTAGAATCAGCTATTAAAATGTTAAAGTCTAATTTCTATTCATCTAGCACCTTAGGATCTTTGCAGGTGTTTTTAAGAACTTCTCTTATTTAAGTATATAAATCTTTGCTTTTCTTCTTCTATTTTTTACTGTTTAAAAACACTATTTTCCGTAAATGTTTTATCCAGGGACCCAAAGATTTATAATACTCTAAGAAGAGTTTATCTATTATACAGCGGAAATCATCTTTATAGACTACAGTCTCTTTCTTCAATTTAGCCAGTTCTTCCATGTCTATATAATTCCATTTTTCGAACCTCCGCACAACCGTGCTTGCGGCTAAGACATTATAATAAATATAGATCTAGAATAAGATCCAGAAAAACAATTCCAAATCATATATAAAGAAATACTTTTTCTTTAAGAGAAGGCCTATTGTTATAAAGGCCCTTGTCCCTGTTTTTCCTCTGGCTCTGGAAGATTACTCACGTTGCTCCTTAATAGCAAGATCTAGATTGATTAGAAATGCTGGTTAGAAAGGATTCAATTTCTTATTATTCAGAGTAAGGTTTCCAGTCGAGATATCGCTCTGAAAGAGTCCGGCACGCGTGTATAGTGACTTATATTCTTCATTTATCAGTTATATACTGAGAATAAATATTAAATAAATTACTCACCCTCTATGCATCTCTCGAGTGCGGAAAGCATGGTAGCGCGAGATTCGGCTTTGTAGATAGACACTCCGTAGTCATAAACAATAACACATCTATATACTCTATTTTCTTGGTTATAACTACTTCTGACTGAGGAGCTGGAGTAAGAGCGCTTGCTAGATGACAGAAGAGTTTCAAAATAGTTGTATAACTGCTTATGTCCAGCACTGCCAGTAGAGTGACTTGTTTTTAATCTATCTACTGTAGTAAACCCAGAGTGTGAGGCATCAGAACAGGGGAAACGGTACTTTTTTGCGCGTGTTATATCAAGGCCTCTAAGCACGGTATCTTGAATATTATTATTTATGCCATTCATCTACACAGTTCTATAGTAGTAATACCTTGCCACATTAACTACTTCTTTCAGTGCTGCATCCTGCAAAAGCGCTCCTTTCTCCTCTTTTTCTGGGTATTGCCACGAATTCCTAATAATAAGAAGGATTCTTGAGTTATTCCCTTCACAGTAAACTTTTCAACAAGTGGTGGTGCAATCAACAACACAGGAGGCACGTCATATAGATTCCCCAATAATAAGATGCTCCGGCTGTCCATCACGTACTACCTGTATAAATCGACTGCCGTCGGAAGAAGAGAGAATAGTAGGATTATACCCTAATTAACTATTATTCATCAAAATAAACCCCAGCATCGATATAATAAATCGAGTAGCGTCTTTGTTGATATCAAACGGTGTTGACACGACAGCTTCTAAATAATTAAACTTCTATAGTTATATAATAGATCTACGGAGAGTAAAATTCAATATATACTGACCAGTTTTCTGAACAGCAAAAACTTCCCTTGCATAATATTCTAGATCTCGCCATATATTAGATATTGTGTCTATTTTAAGATTATATTTCAGCTCTTCCATAACTAGAATTTGCAATTAACAGAAGTTTTTATTGTCTAGTTCTAGAGAAGAAACAAATCCAATATCCAGTTTCCGAGCAGCAGAAGAGTCTTGAAGTGGTTGTTGTGGTCAATCTAGTATCTTTTATTAATGATTTACAGCGAAAACTTCATTTATAGCAACTTCATTGAACTTTTCAATCTTTATAACTAGCCAGTCCAGGACCTGCATCTTCTCTGCAGATTGAAGCCGGTCCTGCTAGTCAACTATTTCAGTATATAGATCTATTCTCCTCATTACATCTATAAAGACAGCAGTGCCAACTTTTTGTAGATCTTTCACATATCCAAAGTAGACTTCATCAAATCCAGGCACATCCATATATATTGAGCCCAGTTTCTCCTTCAGCACGGTATCTATGTCATCTCGGCGTTCGTGTGAGTTCGAAATCATGCTGGTGGAGTAGGAATACGGCATTTGCTCGACGTAAGGGGGGGTAGCTTGGGACAGAGTTGATTTCCGCCGCTGCTATGTAGAATGTATCTCAAATAACCTTGTTAAATTCTTGGTTATATATTGAGACTAGTAAGAGTATAAGCGCTCGGGGTTAAACTCATTAGAATTGACACTTGAGCTTAATCTGGATAAATCATTAAATAAAATTTTGTGGGTGCCAACCACAGGAGACAGGTAAGACGCGAGAAACAGGAATGGCCTGCAATGCTAGTATTAAACAGATGTATAGATTCTGGAGGACTAATTCACTTTTAGATACAGTAATTAATCTTTAGAGACTAAGAGTATCTTTATAGTCGAGCTTGTACACAGATTGTATAAAACAAGAAAGGTCTGAACTTCTGCAAGACAATGTAAACTCGTCACGGAATATATTCAATCCTTCGCCAATTAGCTTAGATCCAATGATCTCCCCCTTAGACAGACGAGCCCTCCTGGAATAGAAGAAAAATATATTGTGTTTTAAAATCTATAATATATACACTGAGCAGAGCGGAAAGAGGCCTAAAAGGACTCCTAAGAAGAAGAAGAAGTATATAAGAAGTGAAGTATCAAAGCTTCTGTATATAACCAAATTTCTCGGAGATTCAAGTACGCGCCTCAGTCTTATAATTGTCCGCAATCGCAGCGGAAACACTAAAACACGGAAGCCAATAAAAAAAAATTATAGTAGAAGAGTTAGTAGTAGCCTGGAGTTACAACTCAGCCGCTTTAAGTTTAATAAGTTAAATTGAACACAACAATAGCAGCAGCGGCTTCAGACCAGTCAATCCAAGTCCAGTTATAGGAACCTTATACTCCAAAAGTTATGAGTTATTTTGTTAAGTGGACAGCCCCATATACTTTACTTGGGTGCCTCAATCCAGTGATAAATCGCAGGAGGAAACTGATAATAGAAGTGGAAGTAAATTGACATTAATTTAAGTATACGTGATCTTATAGTTGAGGCAAACAAATCTACAGTATATATAGTTAATCCACCCCCAGTTGATAAACACAGACAAAAAAAAAATAGTATAGTTTTGGTAAGTACTAGATGTGTGCATGGCTCTAAACCCTAGACTCAGTATAATAAAGCATATGCTACAGTATGCCCCAGATCTTGTACTGGGATTTAGAGGTTAGTTTTTAAGAAATCAACAAAGCATTCTACCATAGAGATTGTAGACCTAGATAGAATTTACGTTGTTGCACGCTGCTATAATAGAGGTGTATACCTCTTTATACTCGCAAGACCTCTACAGTCCTCCTAAAATGGCTGCAACAATGTTGTTAGAACAATAAAATATCAGTGTACTATATATTATGGCTGTTTCTTCTTTCCTTTTCTTTCTTAGTCCAGAGACTACTTTTCCTAGCAGCAACAGATACTCGTCAACCAGAGAATACAAGCCACCACAGAGAACAACGAAGCCAGCCAGCTAGTTGCTAACATCTTCTAACCCAAACTTGCATCAATCCCAGAAAAATAGAATATAGATTTAAAAGCACCGACAAGCGAGACATATATCCCCGTAACCGTTGCAGACTCTGCTATATTGGACACTATTGATATCTAGACACGGTTAGCGCCCAAGACCGATGTTCCTGAGCCTGAGATATACTATATACTATTGCGCAGATACTGACCAAGCAGCTTCCCCAGTGGGAGACCGTGGCCGTCAATCCCGTAATCAACGTGAGTGCGGTTGTGATAACTGCAGTTATATAGATGGCGCTTATTCTCTTCGATGCCGCCTTATACACATTCACCACTTTTTCAACTTGGCTAGAAAATATCTTTTCTATCCATGAACCCTCTAGCCCAAGAACCTTGGTAAAGTTGAACCAGAAGAACAAGCTTGGCAATATATAGTTCGTGATGGTTGAACTGGTTTCGTTGAAGTTCCCTCGGCAGTATTCCTAAAGTCCGACGATGTAGAACTTCTATATATTAGATTCTATCGTGACAAGCTTGTCAGAGATACCCTGAGCCAGAGTCTCTACATTGTCTACCGCACTTCCCACCGCTCCCGTCGCACTGTCAATAGCGCTGTTGCCTGTATTCTACACAGTATTGCTTATATTATTCAGTATTAATAAGACATCTAATGTAGATCCTGCTACCACAGCTAATAAATTATCAAGGACTAATTGTTGAACAATGAGTCCTGCTATTTTCTTCTCCAGTATTAAACTAAAGTCTGTTAAATTGGTCTACACAGTTAACCACTTAGTTCTATATATTATAAGAAGTTTTATACACTGACTTTTATAAAATACAGTTTACTTTAAGGAGCTGATGTTTGGGTACAGTCAATACCAATAAATATAAGATATATCAGACTAGCAATCAAGAAAACATAAGGAAAGGTGACGCATAGCGACCTTCTGGTTTTATCCATAATATTATAGGACTCTCACACTCCGGCGGCGAAGCTAATGTGTTTAACGCTCTAAGAAGCGGATTGCAAAAAAGTAATACTTCTAACTATTCACTCAATCTTTTAGAATAGTGGTTACTTATGCTAACAAGCAGCCTCTATATTTATCTCTTTATAGATTTTTGCTTACCAGAAGATGGCTGCTACGATGGCTAGTGAGTCTTCAACTTATTGCTCTGTTATATTAGAGTACGCTCTTGAACACTGATTTAAAGAACACCTACCCAAAATAGATAAGTCCTACAAAACAGCTTTTATATTCTGTAGAGCTCTTGCAAAGAAGTGAGAGTCTATATACTGAAGATCTAGAAATATTTATAGTACAGCAGTTTTAATAGACTAAACCTGGACTTGCCTTTTGAGAATTTTTTTACTCCAGATTAATACTTATATCTATTGTCTCGAAATTTTCTCACCCGTTCTTCCTGTCCCATCGTAAATAAACAGATCAGCTTATCAAACGCAACTACACTCTACTATATTCTAGATTTAGGTTTTTCTGGCTTAGTTGACCGATCTCGCGGACATTAATATTTTGTTATAGAGAACTATATTTTATTATATTTTCTTTACACTTGTTTTTCTGTTTAGAATTACATACACGTAATAATATAATAAAAGTAACTTTGCACAGCTGCAGTTGTGGCTTTGCAGTATTAAGTTACAGTACAAAACTAAATATAATCTATGCCTGTGACGACCATTATATACTGCGGTTAACTGTTTTGACAGTGGACGGCTGACTGACCTGTATTTTTGAAAGCCTGCTTGTTTTCACTTAGGTCATTTAGCACCAACAGTTCATGTCCCGATTTAGTTGAAGACTTCCATGAAGGACTACATAGTTAACCCTAAGCGTTTAATAGTTCTACAGCCAAAACCCCAAGACTAAACGCTGTGTCTTTAGCGCTGCGTGGCCATTTGTACGTTGTTTAAGATGTACTCCCCTGCTAGCATACCCTAATCGAAGCTGACGACACAGGTTAGAAGCCTCTGACATTGATAATATAGTTTTATTTATTGATGTACATGATTGGTAATCCCATACCATTGTAAACTAGTGGCAGTGCGTCTCCGTCTTCTCCTGTGCTAGGCTAAACTATTGATATGTCTGCTGTTAAATGACAAACTATGATTATAACGATATCTAACAATGGTTAGTGACACAAAGGACCAACAGTGTCGGAAGGAACATTGAGATGTGGTATCAAGCCTATTCGAACTCGTTCCCATCGAGAGCTGCGGTGTACACTGGCAACATTTACTTGAGTAATATATAAGTTACGTTGGACTGAGACTCCTCACACATGGTGTAATATCACTAACATCCCGGGTTTCGCTGTCATACTTAAGGTACGTCTCTAGATAGAGTAAAATCTGGAATCCTGCGCTCTACCGCTACTCATAAAAGAAATAATTCATTCTAGGGCTACTATTATTAGTACTTAGACCTTCCTCTCCATCCCTTGATGCCAAAGTGGCACAGGAATTAGGGGTGGAGCCCCCTCTCGTACGATATTTAAAAGTGCGTGTGGTCTTTCTCTCACACTCAATCGGTGACTTTCGGCTAGGGTGTTGATGTAGACGACAACAATCTGGACGCTCTACTTCATCCCGTAGATGGGTAATCACCATGTGGAGTTGAATCAAAGTGCTAGTATTAATATTGTTTTAGAGAGCAGAATAACTACAGACTATAGACTCCTCTTTGTGCCGCCTCTATATATCTTAGATCATATTCTTTAGTTGTTTATGGTACAGGATAAGAGAGAAGAAAGACAACAGCACCAAATGCCCCTTTGGATATCTACTATATAATATTTTAAATAACATTCCTGCAGTCTTCTCGGATCATGCTAAAAGAATTAATAGATTCAAATATATTAGATTACATCCTGCCTAGTTAATTTTCTAAATTACTAGAGTTTATTTATCAACAACTATGCGACTCTGCTACATAACCAATAACAAATAGCAATGTATATATCCCCTATCAAAAGTTTTAAAAGTGAACCCGCTTGATAGGAATAGACAGGATAGAGCCTCGATAACAGTAAGGTGCGTAAAGAAAGAAAGCAAGCATCCCTCTATTTGTACGCTCAACCGAATGAATAGATATTTTATTCTCAACATGGAATGGATTGACAGTATAGATACACAGGAAGCCATCTACTGTCTTCCAATTCCTGATTTATTCAGCGTCTCTTATATCCCACCTCAAGTGTAACTCGAAGCCTGCGTAGTTAAGACCAACAATAAACTTCTCTTCCAAGTATGTTATAGTAGCCGAGAGCAATAGATTAAATATCTTCACATCAACACTGTTCCCACGTATATTATCGTATACAGATGGGCACCTCTTGCGCTATTTCAGTTCCCTGACACTGTAGGGATACTGACTGAGGATAAGTCCTTAGTCAATAATATTCATAATCTTGGAAAAAGATCTTCTGTGTCTTTCCAGCCTGCATGTCCTTCTAAAGATACGTAGTAAGCTCGAGACTAGCTTAGCTTGTTTTTGAGAGTTGGGCGGTATTGCTATAACCTATAGCTCCAACCGAGCAGTGTCGCAGCTCCTTTCTGCATAGTATACTTCCGGGTCCAGAATACATTAAAGTAGTAATTTGTAATCAGGATCCAGAAGAAGTATCTAACACTTGTCACGCATCCAAAAGTCAAAGGCTCGCATTGTATAATCTATATTACGCAGTGGATAAAGATAATACTGGTAAACTGACTTCAAGAATTGAATACCGAGAGCTACAAGCAATGAGCCCACGTCTGACGCAGATGGGGCAGCCATCAAAAGTTAGACTATTTCGTAAAATCCCTCATGTGCAACAATTTTCTAGAGATAATGGTTCAATAGCAACAGTGTATCTGTTGCCGTATTTGAGGATTGAAATATAACTGATAGAGACATTTTCGCGAGTCCTGTACACTCGTAGATTGTTAAAATAACAGTCACGATAGAATAAACAAGCAAAATAATAAGTACTCGCTTAATTTAAAATAGAATAAAGTCATCAACAAGGCAGGTTTCAATAAGAGATGAATTTTGGAGTATCCAGCCGATGGGTAGAGACTATTTATAATGCACCGTCTGTTCAAAGTTGTGGACTATAATTAGATGTCTTTTATTCTTGGTAGCACAGCTGCTTGCTATAAATAATATACTTACTTCTGGACTTATTCAGATTATAGAAGTCCTGATCTTGCTCTAAGATCTAGTATATACTCTAGAATAAATTCAGCCCTTACGGGACCTAAGTTTCCCGTTATAGTTAATAGCAGCTAACTCAGTACAACAGACCTGCTAGGGGATAGAGCAAACTGTTGGAGCAGCTATAGAACAAGACAGGCAATGAACAATTCAGTTTAATCCAAAAAAAATTGAGGCAGTCCTCGGGAGCTCAAGGGCCAAATATAAAGCAGAGATCCAAATAGAAGGGCATAGAGTTCCTTCTAAATCCGAGGCCACTCAATAGCTAAGGGGCCTGGCTGGATAGATGCTTAACCCTAAAGACGCACTACTATACCTGTCTACTAGGCCCTGACAAGTGCAGGTATACACCACCAGTACAGGAAGAATCAGCCCCAGGGAGACGCCTCTTCAGGGAGCAGAGGGCAACTAAGGCTCTACTAGTCTTTCTTGCAGCAACAAATATCAGTTGCTTCCCAGAGAAGCAGCACGGGAAGCAGCTATGGCCTCTAGAGATAACCTTAAGAGGTCTGGAATTAGTGTTGGGAGCAGAATATAGAGAAAGTGATAGATAGCAGAGAGGCAACCTAGTCATGCTTAGAAGATGCCATGCAATGCATGCACCGAATATCGGGAAGAGTATATTCCAAAGGCCTTGGCGCAGATAGCAGGTCTATGAAAAGAACCAGAATGATCATACAAAAGGTAGATGGGGCTGGTAGGGCCCCCTAGGGACCACCTGAAGACAGTGGTCCAGGGCCACTGCCTAGAAGGATGTGTCTGTCATAACCAAAGGCTCTATGTAGACGTTGAACTTTAATAATAATAATATACCCATCTACGCAAAACGCGCAGGGCCAAGACGCAGGTGCAAGCTCTATGCCGAAGACAGGGCTTATCACCAGGCCTACTTCAACATATCCAGATCGCTGCAGTACAGGGAGTGGCCCTATATGGGACAGAGCTCTGGTGAAAGGGTCAAACGGGCCGACTTAGGGGTATTCAGCTTATAGTTAACCAGCAGGCACACGCAATTATAGGCATGCTCAGGACCCCCCCTAGGACCACTGATCAACGAGGCAGGGATCTACCCAGCAGTGGCCCTACTAAATTGACGCCAGATGCAATATACTCTAAGGGCCTTATTGTAATTATTAATTAAGTTTAACGTCCATATAGAACCTTTGGCTATGACAGGCACATGGCCCTCGGCAGTGGCCATAGGCCTCTGCCTGCAGGTAGTACCTAGGGGCCCTATCGGCCATTTCTATCTTCTATATAATCATTCTAGTTCTTTTCTTCACCCGAACCGCGTGCCTGCGTTAGGGGATTTAGGCTAAGCCCTCCTCAGTGTTTAATACCTGCTGGGTGCCACCTATGCCTGCTAAGTTGCCCTCTCCACTACCCCTCTCCTCTACCTTATGCTTCCTCTACCAGGTCTAGGCCCCTAAGGTCACCCCTAGATGTCCTATTTGCTCCCTGAGCTGCTTTCTAGGCAAAGCAGCTAATGTTTGTTACCGCGAGGAAGGCTAGTAATACCTTAGTTGCCCTCTGATACCAGTAAAGGTGGCTCTCCGGGACGGCTTCCCCTAGTCCTGTTGGACGCCTGCCCTAGCTAGGGCCTTGTATAGAACCATCCTCTGGCTGCGCCACTGCCTGCAGTTTACCAGCAGGTGGCCTGCTATCTCCTGTTATATCTGACAGTTTTGGTCTCTAGGCGAATCTGGGCACCTACACGGCGGGAATATATGGCCGCAGCTGCATGCCCTTCTTTCAACTGATAGTAGCGGCGTGCCAGCTGCTTGGGAGCAGCCGCTGCCACTTGATATAGGCACCATCCTTTCCGCGTTTGTTAGGTCTGTTGAGTCCCAGGTGATCTGTGTGCTAGGGCCTTCCTAAGCCATTCTTACCGTTCTATCTAAGTTGCCTCTGTACAGGACCGTCTTGTATAGGCGAGGCTGAGTCTTCTGTCTAGGCCCCTAGGGGCCTTCCCTGCAGCTGACTTAGCTGCTTGGTCAGCCTTTTCATTCCCTGGTATGCCTTGGTATCCTGAAACCCATTAAATAATAAGCTTGCAGCCTTGGTGAATAAGGCCTTGGGGCTATCTCGGAGCCTGAATGGCCCATGTCTGTCCTGGTCCTGGTAAATTGTACTACAGGAGAGTTAGGGCTGCTTGAGAGCCTAGTAGGACCCTTATAGTCTAGGTATTTGGCTATTTCTAGAGCCTTATACACCACTATTGTTCAGCATCGAAGACCTCTTTTACTTCGGGCATTCACGTGAGGTACTGATTAAGCAGTCCTTTGCCATAAAAGAAGCTGTGATTGACTCCCCTGAGTTTTACAGTTCTTTCCAATTAACTCTGGAGGCGGGCGTACTGGTGAGTAGCTCGTGGTACATATTTCTTAGATCTTCCAAATCTCGCGCAGAATATGATGCAGAGTCACTAAGTGCTAATATGGAAGGTCCTTTCATGAACCCTTGCCGCAATTATATTCGCAAAACCAGAGACTTTCATGCCACGTAGAGTTCCCAGGATATCATGCTGTTTCATCTTTGACCAGAGAAGTTTTTAGACAATTGACTGGTTGGTTTCTTGCAAGTTGTCTTCGCTAGATTGCGTGTTTATTTAAAATAAAGTCTTGCTATGTGCGGGGCTTCTTCAGTACAGTCCTTATAAACTTAATTCAGATCAAGTCAGAAAACATACATTCCAATTTAGCATTTATAACTGTTTACAAGACATTAGGATACTAGACAGTAGAGTCAACTTTTCAGTCTTTACTTCAGATGGCCTCACAAGGTCCTTTTTTCCGTGATATGTATAACCGTTCTAAAATTATAGTTTGCCACTTATAGTAAAAACACATCAGGTTGTGTCATCGCAAGCTAGAGCCCAAAATTGGGAGTACTACGCAGTATGGTTTCCTTGCACTACGATAGTACTCCGGGGATAGATGACCATGCGTATTCTCATATTATATATCATCTCAAACATTAAGAAAGGATCTAGACAGCCACTGCTAGGCTCACTATTCCCAGGAATAGCAGGCTCTATGCATCAGATAATCACATTATGTAGCATGACGTTTGATGTCTATAATACCAAGAAACGCCAGTATCCTTGAATACAGCTTGAAGTAATCAAATTTGTCGTAATTTTGCCATCTAAGCGATATATTCTCACGAAAAGAAATCACAGAAATTAATTAATTTAGGACCAGAAGCCATTCAGTGAGGGGACTTGTATTAGCTGAAACTCTATATAGCGGTGATCTATATTGTTTACTACTCGTGAGGTGGACCTCAATCGTAAGTTCGGAGGCTTTGTAATGTTCCCTATGCCCTCAATTAATTAAAGGGGAACTTGGCTCTCTGAGTTTTAGTTAACCTGCCGTTCGAAGTGTAGTCAGCTTGGCGGCCGGCTTAGCTGAGTGATCATGGATTGCTCCGGGATTGCTCTGGATTGCTCCCGGATTACTCCCGGATCGCTCCAATACGCTGGCTCGATACTCACGGAGCGCTCAGTACACGTACTTCCGCCTTGCCCCACGCTCCGGGATCAATCACTGAGCAAAAAGCGGCCCCGATCTAGTCCTATTCCAAAAAGGGTTATAAAGTTTCCGTAGGAAACAGTTCACTAGTAATAAATTAGTTGCTCTTCTATTACAATACCCTTGATTTTATTTTCTATATACACTCCCGCGTTAATATGACCTACTTATGCTCCTTGTTAGCTCGATATATTTTAAAACCCGACGGCCGAGAAGCTAGCTATAGTCATAGTGTACACTTTATGCATTATACTAGATATTCACTTTGTACTGTTGTGCAGCAGGTCAGTAACATGTTAATATCCTTCAAGGGCGAACACCTAGCGGCCGGCACTCTTAATATTCTAACCTTCGAATCAATACATTGCGTGTATATTAAAGGATTCTAAAGTTACAGGGACTTTTCTACTGTAAGTTATTAGAACCAGACATATTTCACGCTCCAGATGCCTGCTTTTTACTTCTCTAATCTATTTTTACTTTTAGATTATAACCCCAAGCAAAGTTCTATCCAATATCGGTGATCAGACAGCTCCAGATCAAAGTCTCAACAACAGAATTGAAGAGAGAGACATATATTACTGAAGAGGTTATACTGCAAAGACTGACGCGAATACATCTATAATAATTTGGCCGAGACATATTAATTAGATTGTTTTTCTTTAATTCTGATGACGGCTTGCTTCTATAGAAAAAGCAGTTGGTAAAGCCCTTCCAGAATGGATTTAGTATTGGACTTGGACTCGCTTATAGCTCCGCGTTTAACGCGGAGAAGTGACATTCTTCGGGTGCATGGAAGATGTCTATGTCCAGTACCTGCACGACAAGAACAGAATTGCCGATGCGATTAGTATTAAACTACATCCTGAATTCTCCGGGTATATATATACAGCCAAGGTCATTTAAGGAGTGTTATTTTATCAGTTAAAGATTTCTATCACGATGCTTTCCGTTCAAAGACGCTAGAAGACTCTGATTATTGGATGCAGCAGTTATGTCGAAAACGCGACAGGAAGAGCGTTCGTTAGAGCGGGATAGGAAACATACAGTGTTATACAGAACACAAATACTGCGCAGGTGCTTGTCTTGGATAAGATTATTCCAATCATTACATCACTGGATAATTTATTCTTAGAAATGACTTTACTGTTCAAAACCGACTGCTTCAACTGCGCAGTTGTCAGCGCGGAAGACATTACCAATTACGCTTCTCTTCTTAACATCATCACTGACTTGCTCCACTTCATATCAAAAGCCGGCCAGGAAAAGAGGGTCAAATTGTTAGTGCTCCTTTCTTCTAGTATAAAAGACTATAGTAAAACAGACATCGCTGGAGCTCCCAGACTACGCCCTCACTCCAAAGAATCCCAGCTGAATCCTCTACTATTCCTTTGTGAAAGAGTTGAGCACTGCAGATCAATTTTCAATTATAATAAAACATTCGACGCGGCTAGTATATATCTATCAAATCTCTTTGGCTTAAGTGGAAGTACAACTGCATATTACTTCTATCTTGCTAAGAGGGCTGTGCTTTCTAGAATCTTGAAACTAAAGACCAGCCCAAAGACTATTCTATACAGCTTGGACATTGATAATTATATAGATGGATTTGTTGCCCTTGCAAATAAGCAAGTCCAGAAAAAAGTCAAAAGAAAACGTGTTTCACATGTCCGGGTCTCGCTATGAGACCTTGGAAGAATTTAGCGGGGCGCTGGTGATAGAATACGGTATCCCAAATAGCGTCAGATATCTAGAGATGTTTTAGAGAGACACCATCCAAGACTTTTTCTAATCTTATCGTTGGCTTTTCACAGTGGATTTACTCAGATAAGATCAGGAAGATCACTGGATAGAATGGTAGAAGATCTCCATTTTTGAAGATAATTAACATATACCGTCTTGTATTCGAACTGCTGTTGTTCAAGGTCATCCAGAAACTGTAAGGATTGAAAACTATATATAGATAGTTTCTGAAAGGAACATTTCCTTGATATAAATATTCTTCACTTGAGCAACTCACTGTACTGTTACAAATTAGAAAGAATTTCTCACTGGTTTCAATTAAACATATATTTTCATGACTATATTGTCTTTTTTGTTTAGAATTAACTACAATTAACTACTTCCAATACAATAAATCTTTTATATATCTGCTGCCTTTAGGAATTAATCAAGTTGCTCAGTTGCTCTATATAGAAGTTATAATAGTAGAGCAAAAGTATATAGTGTGGCTTCGGAAGCAAACAGAAGACTTTAAACATTAGATAGAATCTGTAGAATATATTGAGATCCTGCTGTGTCTATTCCACAGATATATATATAATATAATAGACAAGAGAAAGGCCCTTAACCAGAGACCATCAAAAAATAAAGTGCTTTGCAGCAAGTAGATAGTTAGAGTATACTTAAGTCCAATTCTCTAATTTATATTTACTGGCAAACTCTTTGTCTACAAGTAGTTGTCACAGAGCGTCTATCACAATTTTGCACTCTTTGGGTTAGGGGCTCCTTGCGTTTTTCTCTTATAGAAAGGACAATAAGAAGCTAGTTAAAGTCAGTCAATTTAAGGAACAAGAATTTCCTGATTCAGGAGTCTTTTTTTCTCAAGCGTTACAAAGCCTTGAAAAGTGCAAGTTCCAGCCAAGTCAAGATTTAGTTATTATAGCGATGTCTCTACTTTAGCAAACCTCACAGAATGTTGCGGTGTACAGCAATGTAAGCTTACAGCATGAAACTCTACAGACAAGGGCCCTACGGAGGTCTTGCTACCTAATATTGATGTACACCTCAAGATTAAAACTAATATTAAAAAGGACAGCTTGATTAACAGAGAAGAGATTGCCACTTCTTTCTTATCCATACTAAAACATTTTCTAACCCCTATATCCAAATAATATAGCAATACTTCTCTGAACAATAGGCGATGCTTAACTGTCTCTTTATATTCCAACGACAACCCTCGCCACTGGAAGATGATAATTGCTGACAATGGAAGAGTAGAGAGTACAATACATGATGATATTGATATATATACAATACGCGGAAGGCCAATTAAAGACAAGGTCATTCAATTCTATAGTAGCTATTACACTTTGGAAAGTGAAAAAGGTTCTTGACTAATCTTTCCGTATTTACAGACCTACAATGCTATGCTATCATCCAGACCTGCGGGTTTATGGAGATGGGTCTGGCGCTATCATCCCCTTAAGTCTAGTGTGTCTTCAGTTATGATATTAACTGCTGCACCAGGTGTTCCACAATAAGATCTAATGCATGGTTCGGAGTCTCTGAGCTGCTGGAACCTATAGTTCTTAGTAATTCGACAAGCTCCTCGATGCAAATTAAGTAGAAATCGGTGCGCCACATGGTTGCATAAAATTCCTTGGCTGCGTACGATTGCAATAACTCCCAGTGATACTTTTTTGCAAAGTGGTAGAGGCGAGAATGTCCGCAAAGAGCCGTCACCTGTATACTAGAAGATCTTTGCGGCCTGTACAGAGGGATCACGACTGCAAAAGACCCGTCAAACGGATGACTTTCCTGAGTACGCGCGGCTGGATGGTCCAGTTCAGAGGATAATTAGGGCCTTAATTAGAGAGCAGTATAATGTCCTGTATATACATACTGGTAAAAGCAAGTGAAAATCATCGCATCCATGTGTTCTAAAGAGACCATGCCGCTACGTTGCTTGGTCTGCGGGTTGTCAAGCTTCCATCTTAGTATATCTGGAAAGCGCTCTAAAATCGCCGAGTATATTAAAAATCTAGTATATTCCGGTTCCACCACAAAATGCAGGGGCTCGGATTGGAACAATCTATAAATAATAAGCCACTTAATCCTCTTTAAGTATTATGACAGTAGGGCTTACTCTTGAGATATAGAGAATATTCTAAGTATTCAATAGTTTGCATGTTATTACTTTCTATCTTGTTATATTTATATATGAATTATCTGCATGACCAAGAAATATAAAGCAGTTTCGATTGAGACTGAAAACTAATCCCCCGTGTTGAAATGTGCAACAAGTCATGCTCAAATCGAGGTAGACATTAGTAAGTGTTGAATATACGCGTTAATCATATATATTATAGCGGTATGGTCCTTGCATTTTATTGGCTGCTTAGGATTACTGTTGAACTTGATAACCCAACGACAGGACGGGCGGTTTTCCTGTTGTCTAGATCGGGAGATCAACTGAGTGTCTGTTGAACTTCCTTTGCTCAATTTCGCGGCCGATCTTTTATTTTTTTATCTCAATATTATCCCTGTCTAAATCTAATATAAACCCTAATATAGCTATTTTAGATCGCACTAAGCTGTTATTTACTAAACAATACTACCACCCAAACTTAAAACCCGCCGACTGATAGTGCACGTAATAGAGACCCAAAAACGGCTGCCGGGGTCAGAGTAGCATAGTACTTTAGTAGCAAGAATAATCAGATGTATACCTGAAAGCTCTAAGAGAAATTTGAGTAACTGTAGCTTTAATAAAAATATATATAATACTCCTCAACAAAATACAGGAGCTTGATTATATAGATGCTCTACTCTCTTCAGTAAATTAGAAAAGCTGATTTATTATTTCTTGTTTATCTAATAGACGTCTATATCTTAGATACTCTTTCTGTAATGAATACTTTACTAGCTGATATTGACACTTTTACTCACCTAAAGAGAAAGAGATTCATCTACGTCAAGCAGAACAACACAGGTAAGCCGTTATCCCTGAAACAATTGGCTTGTGGATATTCACTAGTGATATGGGTATTGCTATTGTACAAGTGCATTGTCTACTCCACGCGAATTCTCTACACTTTCTTGCCGGATTCCCCATTTACTACATGCATGGAAAGCAAAATCCTTTGCTATAGTTTTATCAAATAGATCCTTTTCGCGATGTCGATAACTTTAGGCCAATCAATTCTATTTTCGTTTTCCTGTATCAGCCTCCTTTGAACTATCTAAATTAGTATTTTCCCCCTTTCTATAGATAATATCAAAGTTTTTATCTGTTTAGTGAACAGGTGTTGGATAATACAAATCCTGCATTCGTTAGTAGTCCAAAAGTAGTCTCTAGTAATGTGAATCCACGAGCTGTGAGACAAAGAAAGACCAAAATCCCTGTGTGTCAGCGAAGGTATAGATTCGGCCCGATTGTCGTAATCTGATTCCGACAAATACATCGGCATCACACATCTTGCCATATTGGAACGCCTTCTTCATTAAACTCTTTTTGCGCCGATCTGTTTTCTGGCGGATAGATTTTCGAGTCGCCCGCATGTTTCGTGGATTAGAGGATGACAACGACATTAGACAAATTGCAAAGAGTACTATCTAGAAAACTGGAAAATCGCTCTACTATATAGACTGCTATACAAAGAGAATACGGCCTCTTTGAATCTAGTCTCATGATCATGTCCTCATGCAAATGGCCTATAAAGAAATCGCTAAATATAGCAGATAAAGGGCTTGCATACAGTAAAGGGCTTTCAACAACCTAGTCGACTAGAATCTTTTCCATCAGCTCTTCTCTTTCAATCTCTAACTTTCTTCATTATTTACAATTATCTTTCGAAGCATTGTAAAAAAAGCTTTGGAAAATTTTGGATAACCCTTGATATCATGGGTCGACTCTCCCGGTCGGGGCTCACAACAGAGCAACACTCTGGAGGGGAAAGTGATACTTCTGGAATATCATTTCAACCGAGCTCAGATGCTAGCGAGTCTGATGGTAGCTCAGTATCCACTTATTTGACACACCTATATTCGTCTGATGGCCATGATCGCAAAACGAGTGGGCGATCACCCAGTGCTCGAAACAAACCCCCTCCCCCCCAGGGCCCTGCTGTTCTCCCAGACTACAGTGATGACCCCGATGATGACACAGAGGAGGATCTGGCGGATGTTCCACTTGATTACGGGAGAGGACCCAAAACCAAGCAACGGGGAGAGCGAATTGAGCAACGTTGGCGCAAGTCAGTGTTCCAACTCAAATGTATCATTCACGCTAACCCCAGTCAGATACTGCCGTGTGAAAGCAGCAGAGCTGGACACTTCGCCCAAATGGAATAATCCAAGCAAGGCCCTAGAAGAAATGACGCCCAACGATGTTCATCGGTTTTTCAACTATTGTGGTAAACTCCGGTACGGCGTTGACGGTCGGCGTCTAAAGCGCATCAAGAAAGCTAGCGCGCTGAGAGCCGAATGGAAGAGCTTCCAGGGCTATTACCGCCGTGTTACTAGACAGAGCATTAGGAAAGAAGACTGTGAAGAAATCAATGCAGTATGCTGTTGTATATCCCGACTGTTTCAGTGCAGATACTAAGCACTCTACAGGGTCTACGAAAGCTTATTGACAAGTGGGAGTTGGATAAAGAGGAGCGAGAAAAGACACCAGTCTATGTGCAGGACTTGACTGAGTTCAATGAGACCACGCTGAGGACCCAGGAAAAACGATTTCATGTGGGCTATGAACGTATTCAACTGTGTCTTTTTACCATGGTGGGAATATACACAGTGAACCGTCTCCAGGCACTCCTGTCGCTACAGTTTAAACATCTACGGTTTTCCATTCAGAGAGACCCTCTTGGGGGACCCCCGATACCGCTGGTCGAGATCCGGGCAGTATACGTCAAGCAGTTCCTGGGGACTGCACAGCAGTATGTACCATAAACCTCCTCCATCCAATCAATCAGATCCTGAAGCAACCCGAGACTCTCTGGCTGACTATCGCTAGTAACAACTTCCCCTTTCCTGAAATTATTGACGACCCTTCACTGATATTTAGTCCTCATGTCTTTCTCTTCGGAATTCTCTTTTGGCTGCAGGCTTTCGAGGCCCCAATTCTGACGTCCATGGAAGATCTCCGGAAGCTCCTTGTTGAAGGCGGCCGGCAGCAGATGGAACTGCCCCTGAAGCCCGACATCGCAGAGCGATACATTTTCTGTATGACCCGAGAAGTGAAAGAGAAGGTCATTATCCAATGGGATGAGCCGATCAATGAGTCTACGATGTCTGGGCGATTGAAGAGCCTCGGGGAGATTCATGGTTGGCTCCACTCCTTCTTCGCCCATCGCTTCCGCTATGGGGGTGGAAAGATGCTAAACAAAAGTGGTGAGTCCACGTCCATGATTTTTGGCCAGAAATCCAAACGGCAAGCTAATTAGTGATCAATGACAGACGTGGTGAGCGAAGCCGAACAAAACCTAATCATGAAGCATGCCAATATCCGCACGTTCCTGAACCACTACCTCCCCCGCGATATTGATGTTGATATGCAGAATATTATGAACAGCCGTGATCAGAACACAGCACTTATGGGTGCAATCACTCGGATAAGTCGGTGGATTGACAAGAGGCGGCCTCGCAAGCTGGACCCCCAACAACGGGCGTCCCTTCGTGAACACCCGGAGTACCTTGAAGCAGTCCAACTGCAAAATCAGCAGGAGAAAGCATACAAGAAGACTCCGAGTTCTCAGGCTCTCTCCAGGCTACGCCGGCTGCAGCGCAATGTCCCAAATACATTTAACCGGCTGTCCACGGCTCTCATGAAGCAAACACGAGAGGAATTTGATAGGAAACAAGCAGTCATTGATATCGAGCGTCAGCTCTCGGGAACAGCTATCAATGATGAAGAAGCTAAGGAAGTTCTTCGTAGCGAAGATCAGATGTCACCAGAACGAATTGATCTGATCGAAACTCTCTTCTCCTGGCCCACTTCCTCCTCCCTTGAAGAAGAGTGGAAGCGACGAAATGCAGCCACGCGAGCAATCTCACAGTATTGCCCCATCCCTGAAGGAGGGCCCTTACGCGGGCGGCCCAAGCGATCGGCACCCAGTGATGGATTCCGCGGTAAACCGCAAGCCAGTTACAAGCGCAGCGCCAATGAAAACTGCCAACCGACCGTCCGCCTCTCGGCACGAGAAATTCTCTTCCAGGAGGCTGAGGAACATATTCGGGCGGCCAAGAAGCCCCAGAGGTGTTTCCAGTGCTTCGGGAATCGCAGTCTACCAGACAACCGTCGTACCCAAGAGTGGACGAAGTACAAGTCAACTCTTCGGCATTTCCGGAAAAAGCATCTCGACGATCGCAAGTGTAACTTTTGCGAAGAAGTCCTCCTTCATGAGATGCACCTGCGCAACCATGCGGCTACTATTCACCGTCTCATTACGTGACCTTTAGTTATACAAACAGCTGCTTCCGAACATCAAATTTCTCATAGACTGTTTGGAATCAAAATATTTTCTTTCAGGGCAATGGGAGAGGCCCTTAAGGAGTCTCTTTCAACATTAGCGATTCTTCTTTCTTGGAATTATTGATCAGTGATATTGCGGGTAATGCTTAAGTTTTTGGCTTTTTCTCTTGGGTTCTATTTTTCATTTTGTTTAGATTAAAAATTAACAGACGGTATATCGGTTCTATATATATCCAAGATCTATTCTCTGATAATATTAACTACGGTAACTATAATAATCGCTTTTTACACAAGATACAAGTATCTGGCATCCCAGAATCTGATTATATTGCATCCATATCAGAGTGCTGACTAAGCTAGCAGATGCGATAACGTAATTCCCGACCGAGCGCCGCACCTCACGCGTTTCTGGCGCGGTCGAAACCCTCGCTCAACACAAACCCTTACCATGCCACCAAAAGCGCGTATAAATTCAAATAATTCAGTTAAACAAGAGGGAAGAGTCTTGCTTGCAGTTTCTGCTATTAAAAAGCAAGAAATAAAGTCAATTCATAAGGCTGCACGTGTCTTTAATGTCTCTGATAGAATAATACGCCGTCGCTTAAATGGGACTATATCACGTACTGAAAAACGTGCAAATTGTTATAGATTGACTGAAATACAAAAGAAATCGCTTGTACAATGGATATTATCTATGGATTAATATAGATCAGCTCTCCGACCATCTTAAATTTAAAATATAGTCAATATTCTTTTTATAGATTCTGATTTTAATATATTTCAACCAATCGGCAAAAACTGGGTCAGCAGCTTTATCAAACGTTGTAGTGAGATAAAGACTGTTTATTCTCGTCAATATAACTATCAGCGCGCTAAATGCGAGGATCCAAAGATTTTAAAAAAGTGGTTTAATCTTATTCAGATTACTATAATACAGTACAGTATTACTACTGCAGATATCTATAACTTTGACAAGACTGAATATACAATAGATTTTACAGCTACTATAAAAGTAGTTACTAGAGCTGATCTATATAAAAAGTGTTAAATTATTCAACCGGGAAACCGAGAATAGGTTACTTCAATTGAGTGTATTAGCTCTATGGGATATACTTTACTATCTTGTATTATTTTTAAAGAAAAAGTTTATATACAGGGCTGGTATGAAGATCCTAAGATTCCGCACGATTGGAGATTTAAAATCAGTAATAACAACTGGATAAATAATAAAATTGGACTCCGCTGACTTCAAAAGCTTTTTATTCCTGCTACAACTGGCCGTACAGTGGAAAAATATCGATTGCTTGTTTTAAATAACTATAACAGTTATCTAACTCCTGAATTTAACAGAATATACAGTGAAAACAATATTATTTCTATCTGCATGCCGCTTCACTCCTCAAATTATCTTCAGCCACTTGATGTTAGCATTTTTTTATCTTTAAAAAAGACGTACGGAAGTCTAGTTCAAGATAAGATGCGTGGAGGAATCAACTATATTAATAAACTTGATTTTATCAAGATCTATTCTGAAGCTCGCGATATAGTATTTACTATAGAGAATATTCTAAGTGCTTTTCGAGCTACTGATTTACTTCCATTTAATCTAGATAAGGTTCTTAAACACTTTACTATACAGCTTAAGACCCCTACACCACCAGGCAGTCGATTAACCAATTCAGCACTAAAAACACCTTATAATATCAAGCAGCTAAAAAAACAGATAAATATAATTAAGGGATTACTAAGGACCCGTACACAGAGCCCTTCTTCTCCTACTAAAACTGCTTTTAATCAGCTGATTAAAGGGTGCGAAATAGTATACAACAATAGGGCTTTTTTAGCTTAAGAAAATCAATATTTACAGGCTACAATTGAGGAACTACAGTAGAAGAAAAAGTGATCTAATTATTAAATTACTTATACAGAGGGATTTTCAGTCTAGAAAGCTCGAGAGTATATACAGCGTGACAACAAGGCCGAAGAAGCTCAAGATACTGTATCTATAGATCCAGAGCTATCTATAACTAGACCGCGCGTACGAGCGCCCCTGCGCTGCAGCGATTGTCACGTTTTGGGGCATACACGCAGACAATGTCCTAATCAATGTCCTAATTAACTTTTATATAGAAATGTCATAGTTTTGTTGATAAAGGCCCTAATAGTTCAGCCGCGGCCAGAATTCTATACAGGTGCGGCGCTCGGTCGGGTGCGGCGCTCGGTCGGGAATTACGTTAACGTATTTCACCTGCGAGTGATCCACACCACCGAGTGATCCACCCTACGCGTTTTGGCCGCGACCAAAAACCTCATCCAATTCAACCACCCACCATGCTTCGAAAAGTGCGTCAAAACTCGACGAATTTAGTAGAGAAAAAGAAAAGGATTCTACTTGCTATTTCTGCTTTAAAAAAGCAAAAAATTAGCAGTTTTCGTAAAGCAGTGCGTGTCTTTAATATTTCACATACAATCTTGTATTATTAATTTAATAGAACAACTTCACATCTAGAAACACGCGCCAACGGCCATATAAACTGACCCAAAATGAAGAGAAATCGCTTGTACGATGGATTCTATCGCTAGATTAATGTAGAGCTCCTCCCCGACTGTTCTATATATAAGAAATGGTTAATATTCTTCTTGCTGCGCGCGGTACAACACCTATTTAGATTATTAGAGAGAACTGGATCTCTAAGTTTATTAAACAATAAAATAAACTAAAAACCCGCTATACTCGACAGTACGATTATCAACGTGCTAAATACGAAGACTCTAAAGCTGTTAGAGAGTGATTTAACTATATATAAATTACTATAATATAATATAGGATTACGCAGGAGAATATCAATAATTTTGACGAAACTAGCTTCACTATATTATTATTATTATTATTATTATTATTATTAATCAAGTTTAACGTCCATATAGA
>MBFL02000363.1:0-34611 GCA_001696595.2 Aspergillus hancockii | reverse complement strand
TCCCAATCATTCGTGAGGGAGAGTGATGGCGATGTAAGGACCTGATTAGTGCTGCCGCCGAAAGATTCAGATCTCAGTACGAAGTCGAAAAACCTATAAGTGGGATGATAATGATTTTCGTTGGTGGGATTTTACTATGATTAGATTGATCCGACATAGACTTAGATACGCTTATTGAATAATTCGGTATATAAACCAGACCTACTGCATTGTATGATTCTAGTTTCCTGCTTAATTAAAATATTTGTTTGAGAGTCGGATACGAAAAACGGAGTATAGAAGATAAGGACGAGGATTGAGCGATTGAGTAAAGAATGTAAGCCACATTGGCTCTAAATCCTTTGAATCGTACCGCAGTTCTGGCTAGGTTTGTAGATCTATTGCCTAATAACTAACATATAACTTACCACATCCTCCAAGAAGGTAGTAGCTTCGTCGGCAGTGTAGCTCCCATCATTAAAACACAAAGATAGCGTACAGGCACCCTTCCAGCTATCAAGTCGGAGTAGCCTATAGCCTAGTCAATACGGGACATTACAGACATAAGTTCGGTAATAACTTTGCAGGCTTACATGTATGGCTGATACTGATTCGTGAAAAAAGCAATATGATCGACAGACATAAGCGTTTCACCAGTATCCCTGCTCACTATGTCTTTCTGGATAAAGCGGTCATTCAGCCCATCGCTTATAAATAACTGTAGGCGTGGATGTTAATATGCAGTGGTCTTGAATGGAGGAAATAAGGAATCTACCGGGCCCGCCATCCTATTAGATGACCTTTGGTTCCTAGAATTTGCCTATTGTCAGCTTTCACTCTCAAAAGAAGGCCATGCAATCATGACTCACAAAGACATGAAAGATGCCATATGATTATAAATCGAGATTCCTAGTGGCAACTGAAATGAATTGCTCAACCACCGATCATATGACTGCTTAGTAATTTTACACCCCGTCTCAAGTGCCTCAATAACTGTTTTCTTGTCATTACTGTCGACCATGAGACTTTTAATATTCTCAAATTCTATCACCGCCCCTGTTAGGCATATGCTGTAGTAGCTATGTGCGTGATGTTTTCGAAGCCATCGACGGCCATCCAAGGGCGGCGCTGTAATGAAGAATTGATCGTCCGAAGTATTGTCGGGAGGTGGGTTGGCTTTCAGTAGCGCAAGAACAACAGCGGCCTGGCCCAGATGCGTAATTGTATACTTCGGACCGAGGCGATGTTTGAGGGCGCAGATGATGGCTTCGCTTTCATTGGTCGTAAAGGTGTGGGATATGGTACGAGGCGTCCCGTCTCCGACATTATACTTAAGGCCCCAGCTGGACTATATTTATATTAGTTAGAGGGGAAGTTGCAGAATAGCTAACATAGCTGGACACCGTAGTTGGAACAGGCAACCTACAGGGGCACAAGAACAGCTCTTGACATACTCCTCACGAGCAGTTTGAAAGTCATCAGCCAAAGAACCTATTTCCAGATCAAGCGCATCCAAAACTGGCAGGCTGAGGTTCGCAATTTCTTCTCCCCAGGGATACTGTTTCTGTTCTGCGTTAAAGTTCCGCCCTAACCTTTGTAGTAAATCGCTGGCGAACATCCGCATGCCTATTCCGTCTGAGTAGAGATGGTTCATATGAATTAAGATACCCAGGGCAGTTCCCGGAGTGAGTGGTGTATTCTCATCCACAACGTCCGCGATAGCATATATTGTTACCGAATTTGCTGGTCCGCTATCGGCAGCTCGTCGTTGCCTCTCAATCTCCATCCACACATCATGGCCTGTTTGTGGTGTGGCTCGAATTTGAACAGCATTTCGGGCCCATGTACAGGCTTCTTCGTGGCTCTTTGGAGGTATATATTGTATAATTGGGGCAACATGATCATCCCATAGGGCTGCACAGGCAATCTCTGGATGTTTGAATCGTATATCCAGCAGTGCTGCCTGGAGCGTTTCTTCAATTGTGAATAGGGACGGCGTGGTGGTAGTAGAAATATCATGAGCATGAAGGGTTATAAGCATGTACATATCGACATCGCCTTTGGAATTGCGGTCTTTTATACCTGCTGTAGCCTCCGCACCGTTTCCACGGCGTTGCATAACAGAGGGATCTGTGTCCGACCTTTTCCATCTGTACGCCTCTGGAGACAAAGGTGGCAGCTTGGGTTGTCCACCGTTCATTTCTGTGGACTGGTAGGTGCTGGTGAAATCAACTTCCCCTAGTCCTTGGTTGATCAGAAATAAGGATGATATAATCTCAAAAGTTGGGCGAATAAAGTAAGGGGTAATTACCTAGCTATCGCTTGATTCCTATTTATATACACCAAGAACTACTTGAAAACCTTCACCAGATATCACATACCCACCCACTACAAAGCACCCATGGGCACTTTGAGCTCACTAGATTTAGGCCGGCCAATGTTAGGCGCATCAGCTTTAGGCCCGCCATTGAATCAAGAAAGATCTATGTTAGGCTATATTGAGCTTTTGGTAAGCATTTTATACAAATCTTACGATTTCTGTTAGCCAGAAATAACGTGCTATAAATGATCTTGAGTTAGAATAGCTGTCCGCGCACCTTTTCTGGAAGTGGTTCTTTCTGATAATTTCTATGTTTTAGATGATCGAGTTTGTTGTGGCAACTTAATTATTCGCGTCATTAAACTTGTGCAGCCACTTGAACTCCAGTGCTAGACTGAGTACGTCTTCAAATTACGCACCTCTGAGTGTTCTACCTACATCATATTACAAAGACACGCTTCTTGAGTAATACTACGGATCTCTTGGTTTCCTTGAAAAAGAATGCTAATAAGGCCTGTTACTTCGGTTTAACTAAATGTTTTATTCATTAACGTGCTTTCAAGGGCAGGGCAAATTGTCGAATTGCTTTAATAGAGCGGCTAGGAAATTGGCCACTCGCTTACCGAATGTATCATAACGTGTGCTTTCGGTAATCGAGCGGCCAACCGCTGTACTCAATGCTAAATTGCAATAGCGTCGTGCTATTATTGAAACAGTGGGGCCCGATTTTTGGTAGTCTGTCACACAAACTGGATGGCAAGACAGAGAATATACGTGGGGTGAGTTAACCCGATACATGAGCAGGGAAGCCTGACATCCAGGTCGTCAATGGCGTCGTTGCGTTTGCGTTGGAGACCAATAGGCTGTCAAATGAATAGTACTAACAAGCGATGTTCTCAGAGGAACCAAGTATTGTTATTATTAATCAAGTTTAACGTCCATATAGAGCCGTTGGCTATGACAGACACAGAGGAACCAAGTATATGTACATATATTAAATAGCGGAGTGCACACTAGCTAAGGGGCTACACACGACATAAGTTCGTGAAAAGCTTGAAGGATATAAGCAATGCTAAAAGGCACTATAATCCTAATATCCAGAAGATATACAAAGTTAAAAAATTCTTTGCTATTATATACACACTTTAGTATGATATCATTTCAATAAATCGAATATAGCTGTAATTTACACCGAGAATCACAACATTATAATTATGTTCTTTAAGTGAAAAACAAGTAGTGCTCTAATACGCTAAATGATCGACCGCAGACGTTCCATCGCTTGGTTGTTAAGACCTTGGGATATTAAAGTTATGGAAATGCCTATTTTATATGGAATACAGAAGGGACTTATTGGCCTACCTACATGGATGCCACACCCGACGAGTCAGTCAAGCTCCTTCTTTTTGAGTGACAGTTATGGCGACGTTGAAGAGAAACGTTGTTCAAAACACCGAGAAAAATATGGTGTAGCCTTTCCTATGGTACAGTACATTGGAATATCCCGAGTGAAGTCTATTACGCAACATAAAGTAACCATGGTTGTGATGATCGGGCTGGATATCCTGACCACTGTTTGCGCTATTGGCGTCGTTTGCGCTGTTTGACCCACAACTCCACATAATACTGTATACTAGTGGTGATCTATTTACCTTTCCTTTTCATTTTCAGCTTATCCTATTCATTGAGGTGATCGCAATGGCTGTGTTCCATTTTCTGTAGAATGCTACATTGGGTTGTGACCAGATAGGAAAGGCCGATGTCAATGAAGGAACGCGAGGAGATTAGAAGGAGGTGGTGAATGCGGAGGGTTGTTCGGTTAGCGAGTGACGGCCCTACCATGCCCTAGCGAAGGAGGGCCAAAGTGGTCCGAAGACCTTGAGCAGTGAGTCGAAGGGAAAGTTGTAGGACAGTCGTGAGCTGTTCTATTCAAAATATAATCATCACATATTTATATACAAAATGGCGGCCCTAATTTAATTTTCGTTCTCCCTTTTAGCTGTAATAATATCTAAACAGGGTCACTAGACGCCGATTCGACGTAGAATTCAACGGTATTACTGATTCGCACTGACATAAGTGTCGTAAAGATGGCCGTTACCGATCTTTCGATAGGCTTGATCGTTGCAGTTTTCATTGGAATAGTATGTGGCTATTCGCAAATGACGAGTCCAAATACTAACTAGTTCGTTCTTATTTAGGTCCTGGCTCATAGATTCAGCATAATAATATACCGCCTATACTTTCACCCTCTCGCTAAATTCCCCGGGCCCAAGTTGCTCGGTGCATCGACATTTCCTCACGCATACTACAACTGGACCAGAGGAACTTGGTACCGCCAGGTGCTCAACTTGCACCAGCGCTATGGGCGGATCGTGCGCGTAGCGCCGGACCGTCTTGCCATTGATGGCAGCATCGCCTGGGATGACGTCTTTGGACACAAGGGCAACACTCGGCCCGAGTATGGTCGGGAGCCAGAGTTCTATCGGGCAGGCTTGAAGCGTGAGAATGTCCTTACAGCTGATAAGTCCGGTCATCGACGCCAGCGGAGGCTACTATCGCACGCATTTTCTGAGACCGCCATGTACGAGCAAGAGCCGCTTATCACACACTGGGTAGACCTTCTGATCCAAAGATTCCATGAGCATGCAAGGGCAGGTCGCGTGATTGATGCTCTCAGATGGTATAACTTCGCCGCGTTCGATATCATTGGAGACTTGACGTTCGGAGACTCTTTTCACTGCCTGGAAAGTGGTAGCATGCACCCTTTCGTTGCAATGAGTGTGGATGATCTTCGAGGTGCCGCATTAATGCGTTTCTTTTTGTTCTACAAATGGACTTTTGGCCCGTTGATATCACTAATCACAAAATCGCGTGTTTTCCAGCGGAGGTTTGAGTTCTTGAACCTGGTGCAGGCGAAGACGCAGAAGCGGTTAGAGCTAGGAGCCCAGCCCAATGGCCGCAAGGATTTCATGACTTACTTTCTGCGCCATAATGATGGGAAAGGCATGACGCACGATGAAATTATTGGCAACGGCGACGCTTTGATCCTTGCTGGTGGAGGGGCAATCGGTACTGTGTTGGCCGCACTCACGTTCTATTTGGCGCAGTCACCGCGAGCACGGCAGCGGTTAACAGACGAAATCCGGGGCACGTTCAAGGTTGAAGCTGACATCTCCATGAGATCAACAGCCCACCTACCGTATCTGCAGGCGTGCCTCGAGGAGGCGATGCGCCTTTTCCCTCCAGCTGCAGAGACGCCGCCCAGGGTCTCTCCAGGAGATTATGTGAACGGAGAATACATTCCCCCACGAGTAAGTCATAGATTTCGCTCTTCTCATATAAATCTCAATACCTTTTCTGTCTCATTCTCTTTCTCCCTTCCTCATTCTATGTAAAGTTCTCATCGTTCCTTTCATTTTCCAACCCTCTCACTCATCCCACAATTTAGACGATCGTGTCCGTCTATCAATGGGCCACGTACCACAACGGAGCCAACTTTAATGAACCATTTTCCTTCGCTCCCGAGCGCTGGCTACAGGAGGATCACCCGTTCTACGACTGCTCATTCCGGAATGATAATAAGGCATCTTTTCGACCATTCTCGCATGGTCCACGAAACTGTATCGCAAAGTCTCTCTCCTACGCCGAGACGCGGCTTATCGCGGCTCGGATTCTCTGGAACTTTGATATTGAGCTGCAGCCCGGGTTAGACAATTGGGTCGACCGTGCGTTGGTATTTACGGTGTTTGTTAAACCACCATTAATGGTGAAACTGAGGCTAGTGAACAGGGCACCACCCCCTAGGTAGGCACAGGGCGGAGTCATTAGGGTTGTGTGAAGAAACATGTCTTGTAGAGGCCTTCCCATATTGGCCCATCCAATGGTCAGCTACATTGTCGTGATCAGAGTGGCAAATGGGGAGGGGAGGGGAGGTTAATCTACTTTATTCCCGTTGGGCCTGCCATGGCCTACTCAGGATGATTAGAAGAGGTATTTAGATTCAAATAGACAAAATAGAAAACCACTAGAAAATCTCATAATACCAATTATGATAGATATGTCAGCGGTAAAACATTGTTGCGGAGTACTGACCACTTGTCCTTGTCCTCGCTTCTATTGCGAAACTCCCACGACACCGCCCAAGCAGGCCGATGATCGTGCTTTTTCCTGAGCCGGATGGTCCCTTTTTTCCTTCCCGCTTAACCTAATGTAACGACAGATACGACCGGAGACCACCACCACCAACGCCGTAACCTTGCCTGCAGGTATATTTAAGGTAAAATCCTCTTTGGCGGTGACATCTAGACGCGTCGTCAGCTGAAGTTGATACCGTGCAGGTCGATGGAGCCGGCAGTTTCGTCAGGTATGTCTCCCGATTCGTCGAAGGGGTTCGGCCAAGAGGCCCACTCACTGCACCCTTCCCAAGACATGCGAGTAAGGTCATGATCCAAGAACGTTGCAGCCGCGTGATCATGAGAACGGAACAATGTGGTTGCAATATTTTGGAATTCTGCGACCAGCTGGCTAGCAAATGGAGATCCGTGCGCTGTCGGCAAACGCGAGTCAGTGGTTCATTTCTCTAATTCACTACTGGTTGGGCCAAAGTCGCTATGGGAGCCCTTATCCCAAAACAGCCAGTTATGGATGCCCTTAACTTGACTTCAGTTCTGTACTGCGGCGCAGAGAATGTGCATAATGACTGCTCAGAACCCACGCAGTAGGGTCTCGCCGTACACCTTGCGTTCGTATGCGCCCCGCAGGGTTCAACGACATTCACGACAGACCAGAGGGACGAAAGGAGCTTTCATGCCCAATACCCCCAACACAATCGAGGAGATCTCTCTAGGTACCAAGCCTCCTGAAGCCATATAGACTGTGCCGCACGGGTAGCTTTGCATGAGAGTGTGCTGTAAGATGTCAAACCCCACTCGCGTTGTCAACTGACTAGCCCAGGCCACCGGGGGGCTTAATTTACTTCGATGGATGACTGAGGGTTCAGGCAAATGTTATCTCTATAGCAGCAAAGTTCCATATTAGGAGAAGAGAAAAGATCTATATCAAAGAATATTTCCACTACACCCCGTTATTCCATAAACAGAGCATAGAGGCTTGGAAATCTACCGCGTCCACCAATTGCTAAAATGTCTCCTGCAGCGGCCGCGACTGACTACTATACCATTGCTGGTGAGAGGTGCATTTTAGCTGGGAATATGTGATTGGCAAGCGGCTGGTCTCGATGCAGATGGCCATACAGTTAGTTGTATCTTCACCGGAGGGCAGGACAAGTGATTCGCTCGTGAGTTTCGTCTATCTCCTGATGATGACATACCAGAGCCACGGATGGCTGACGATGCTCCAGTCTCAGGTAGATCGCTTGATTACAACCTATAACTTTGAAGGGGCCGTTGCGGCTTTGGCTAAGGCTAATTTCGATCTTCCCCGAACGGAATTGCTTGGCGATGAATCGTACCAGGACATCCTCTACAAGGTTATTGGGTGCACCAAATTGGGAAATTCCAAAGACACCTTTCCAGCACTGATGAGTCAACTACCATCTTTAGATACACCAAGCAGCCAAACGATTTTCGGGGTCGCGAACATGGCTGAGCCCATACATACTGCGCAAGACAGTAGGCCCCCGATTTCGGAAGCCGATAATTGGAGGTATACATCTCTCTTATGGGAGAAGGCGCAAATCGCGGGAGTGAAACCCCAAGTGACAGAAATATGCATCAGCAACTTCCCAACCAAGTTTCGTGTAACCATTCAGTGTTTAGAAGCGCAAGCCTCCGGTGAGGACAGAAGCAAGAAGCTAGCACGACATGTCGCGGCTAAAGGGGTATGCGAGATTCTCAGTATTCGGTTAAGTTCGTGAAAACACAATTATGTAATGTGCTTATTTTATGGCCAGTCCTAGAATAAGATACATTGGCACCATACCTTGTAAGGGATCAACTCTCTTATATGATAATACCAGAGATCAATGGCATCAGCCATGATATGCTTTTTCGGTCAGGCTCTTTGAGAAGCCAGTAGTTCAAAGCACCGAATTGGCCTAAGCCGGCTACGTCCTTTTTGGCTTTTCATTTGATATTTTTTGACAGTAGACGCGGGAAGGATCAAGGATCTCGAAATCATCATGGTTTATTCTACTTTGGTAGTTGAGATATGGGTGTTCACGATGCGTTGAATCACATTCCTGTTGGTTGCGATGGCTGCAAACATCTGGTTATCGCCCTCTGTTACATTCTGGGAGACACAAAGAATAAGACAACACATATAATTCGTGGTTCCCAATGACCAGCGAGTATATAATAGGGTTCTATGTTTTCTGTCTTTGTCAGATATCCTCTTTGGCCCAGGGAGTATTGGTCAGTAGACGAACGGCCTCTTCCATTGCCCGTATGATAAGTGCACCACGGGTTGTCTGGCCTTCGACAGTGGCGATCTCCGATCCGTCCACAATTACACCACATTTAGTTGCCATATGCCGCTTCTCCGCCTCGTAGAATCTGTAGGAGACTTTGCGCCTGGGTAGAAGGAGTTGTAGAGTGTCTTTAGGGTGATCCGTCACCACATCATGGGATATCAGATGCTCCAGAAGTGGCAAGATTCCTAACCTCTCCGCTAAGATCTCACCCCTCTGTAAGGAGGCCCCAGAATCGATATATTTGGCACCGAAAATACCCTGGAGGATATCAGATAACTCTTTATTGCTCAGTCGTGCCCATGGGTATATCCCTTTTACCCATAGGCTCTCGTGGATCGCGGACAGGCCTTTAGACGAACCCTGTGTGAGTTTGGACACCTTCGCAGACACCTTGTCGCTATGCGAACGCAAGAAATTGCAGATGGCCACCCGATATTTTCGGTGGATGACATGATCGCTACCCTTATCATCAACTTCAATGGCTTTGTGTTCCGTCTCCTAGTGGAACCGGAGGCACACAAAGACGAGGAACATATTTATTGGTGACGGCCGATTTCACAGATTGTAGCTTTTGGCAGCTGATTGACTTCTCCTGTAGATTCGAGTAGATCGCGACCACCCATTCTATTACACTGGCCCCCAGAAATGACAGGCGCCGATATGAGGTTGTCCCATAGATGCCTACGCAGGACGGGTGTGTCATCGCTTCTACGCGAGGCTCTTATCAGAAAAGGTATAGCCAAGCAGCTCTTCCAAGTCTACGACTGCTGTTGTGCCCAGTACATCTGGCGGTCGTGACTTTGAATATGTACCGTCGTACAGGGATGATGCATTCCAAGACTTAACCTTGGGAATCTTTGGTGCTATGCATGTAGCAGCTTGATCCATTCCGTTGCCTAGGAAGGCAGCCCCTACCAAGGCTTTGGCCATATTGGCAAGGGTAGCCAACATGCCTCTGGTTTGGTCGATTGTTGCCCGTAGACAGCACTGCAGATACAAAAGCCGACCGCCACCGTTTCCCGTTAAACTGCCTAGATATAGGGAAACGTCCAAACGAAGACTGGCACACAGCCTTCGCTAGCCCCGCATCTGAAACAATGATATTCTTAACCCCCGTCAAAATGCCTTCGTGCCACATAGTATGATGCAGGAACAACTGCCTCGTTGTGAGGAAGCTGATCACCGCGTCCCCTATCGACGCCATGGAGCGAAAGACAGATTGGTGCTGAATGTCAGTTGGCCTGATCGCAGTAGAAAGTAAGTCTATCCGTTGGAATTGAGGTGCCGCCGGGTTCGAAAAAAGGTGTTTCCGTAGATTTTCTGCGATTAGGTATACACTAATCTCCTGCATTATGCTTGGAGCCAACAGGGCAGCTTCCGCAAACACGGATGGGAGCCGGTCGACCGAATATTATTGAGCATCTAAATGATCTAAACTTTGCTTTGTATCAGCGTAGGGCTCGTCTTTCGCCAAGGGTGTATCCGTAGGCATATTTGGACGATGGAGGAAATCGCGGCGTCGGGTCACGGGGCGTATCTTTCCTCTGATTGACAACCCTACTTCAGGGCCATCAGGGCCGCTCCAAACTTCCCTGCTCCTGACCTCGAGGGAATGGCTGCTCCGGGAAAACGTGCGGTGGGTTCCTCTCTGACGCACCCCGAGTTGTGATACTGAACTGATTTCTCTCAATTAATATAGTTAGAAGACTCAAGTGCGATTTTTTGCATGGACTCGCCTACATTGAGCCCACTGCCGTAAACATCGATCATTTGCGCCATGAGAAGGATGCATACTGCCTGGCCGAAGCAGGGAAGTGTGCCCGTCTATCCTACCTTAACGACTCATCGATATGGTTCTGTAATTATGTAAGTTAAATGCAATTACTAATGGATCGAAGGTTTGTACTGACACGAAGTTATAGAATCTTGCTCACATTTCTACAAAATGTGAAAATCTTATAGAACCTGCCCAGACTGTATATCAAAGTTGTCAAATCGCCTCTCGATATACGTACGGCTACCTACGCAGCAGGATTTGGAATGGCACTAAATCTGACGCGGATTACTATTTGTTACTTGGCCCGGAGATACTCTGATGAGAAAAGAAACATAATAAGCTTGCAGTTGAAAGGAAATATATTCGAACACACTACGCAGTTTAGTGGTTTCTTATGTCTAAAAAAATCTCAGATGATGTGTACCACCACCTTCGTAGAAAATAAGAAGATACAAGAGGGGTAACCAACTATGACTCCTATTCCAGTACTAGCTAAAGTAGGGTTCCATGATAAATACTTCGAACCTGCTTTCTTGAACTCGAATAAATATGTGCTACCTATGATGAATGGCTTATATTGTGTCATATGCGGCGGTCAGCTGTACATATGTTGCACATCTAGCCGCATCAACAAATCGAAGTTGAGTAGCAATAGTACAGACAGATCCGCAATCTCCTTCCACCTTAAACCTAATACTTTTTTCGAGCCCCAATCCCCTCCCGCGTTCGGTTAGCGATATCCAATCATAAGTCGCGAATACGTCTATAAATATATTGAGGTTTCTGGGAGTGCAGGCTCTCCTGTGAATGTGGGACTTGTGCTGCTGCGTGCGTGATGCTACAGATAGACAAATCTTGATATTGGCAATACCGTGGGCGGCTCACCTTATATCACTGCAAAGATGTTGTTAAAATGATTGAGAGTTTGTTTGTTTGCTTTCTTGTACAGTACGACTCTTTCTTCTTTACTCTTTCTTGTGTGGTTCATGCGCCACTTTCCTAGCAGCAACAAGTACTTGTTAACCAGAAAATACAAGCTACTACAAGTAATGATCAAGTCAGTCAGTAATTTCTAACATCTTCTTGTTCGTGCTTGCACGAATCTCATCAGAATAGAATACATATTTAAAGGCACCAGCAAGTGATGCGTATATTCCTGAGACAGTTGCTGACCATGCTACATTGTTAACCATCGATATCTAGGTACTGCTAACTCCAAGGCCGACGTTCATGACACAGGGAGACACTAAATACCATTGTGCAGATACTGGCCAAGCAGTTTACCACCGTGGCCGTCAATCCTGCAACCGGGTGAGTACAGTTATGATAACTGCAGAACACCACCCGCTCCTATAAAGATGGGGAATAAAGGATAACCCAGATCCTCTTGGAGGGACATAGTGAAAGGTCTGTCTAGCAGTTTCCTATCGTATAGGACTCATCAGCTGCTCCTCCCAAGCCACAGTACCCTACCCCTGTACTGACTTGCGCGAAAGCGCCGCATATTGAGAAGTACCTCGAAATATGATTAGTCAATTAATCGAACTGCGTCCAGAGAGCTTACAGGCAATAACACATAACCACTTCATTACCGCAGGCCTTTTTAATTATCAGTTTGTGCTGCCCAATTCTTGGGTTACTCCAGAACTACCTAAGAAGCTCAGGAGTATTAAGCAAACGGTGTATTTCATTAGTTTCTGATTTTAGATCACCATTCTCCATAGTTGCTCGCGCTGTGATCTCTTCGCCACTTGGGCTATCAGCATGATATGTAGAGAATGGATTGGACCACGCATAACGTATTGTTATTTGGCGAGTACATCAGCCATCTAATATCAGAATATTGGCTCAGATCTGCTTTTTCTCCACAGTCCCCAGTTTGAATATTGTGGATTATGAAATTCTATTTCTTGCACAGGGGATTTTTTATGAAGCCAAAATCTCCTTTCTGCACTCGTATGAGCGCTCGAAGCCATTGTCCCAGGACTAGACTGGAACGTTTGATTCCGTGGAGCACCGCCTGTAATGCACATTGCGCAGACTTTCAGTCGTGATGATACCCAAAGACCTTGGCTAGGTTTAAACGTGAAAAGGCCATGCGAATTTTGCGGGGCTTCCATGTATCAATATTTCGTTCGAGTGCTCGGATTACGTAAGTTTATTATGTTCAATAATTTTTTTGCGCAACAGGTGTGTATAATCTGATCACGCTGTAAGAAAGTCTGCTCTCCAGCCGGATTTTTGGAACTAACTGGTGGGTCTCGTGGAATTTGGTACTCCCCTAACTGGCAAGAGCACTTTTCTGCAACGTAGCATGCAAAAATGGAGCTCCCGTTACTGGGGCCACTCTCCACCGTCCCACAGCTAAATGCGCATTTACCCGTGGAATAATAGCTATGGAGTGTCGAGAGATAACACGCTGTTCATTGGACAGATCCCTCTCCTGTGTACAAGCGTTAGATACATTGGCTACCGATCTGTAATGTATGTCGGAACCTTTATGAAATAGACGGATGCCGAAGGCCAGCCAGCTTTCGCATCAAAAATCTACATTCTTGGGTGGAATTGAAATACTGTAAGATGAGTTTTAGACAATACTCTAAATTGACTACTCCAGTCCACTCTTCAGTTCACTGACCACCTGACTCTACGAGTTTCGAAGAATGTCTAATGAATTAAGAAACTTCGAGTGAGCCACATCATCTTGAATTGACATAAGCAAGCACTAACTGGCGATAGAAGACTTGAAATGCAATGCACAGAGTTTTGCTACCCATTTTTCTGCTTCTTCAGCCTGCTGTAGGCGCATGTGTATCATCTTTGCCAGACCAAAGAAGATCTTCTCGAAGTTTTCAAATGTCCGCTGAAAGTCAACATTTAGAATATCGGCTTCCATCCTGGCAACCATTTCAACAAGCAGTCCAATATCACATAGAAATAACCACGTGCCGACCATAACTGGAAACTCACGTAGTAATGCCTCATCATGAGTAATGCCCCGAAACCTTAGCTTCGTGTATCCCTGCAGCTGTTGACACGGCTTTTGGATGTCATCAGGAGGTGCCGAAGAGCCTACATCCAATCGATGGACTCAATTTCAACGCAAGATGGCACGTCTTAATCCTGAGTACTATATTAATGTTCTAGAGACCGTGGTCTAAAGATATTATTGCTAGGTATCCAGCAGATTGGCCCTTTTTGGTATGTAGTTATACAATGGCTTCTAATATACTTCATACGTGAGTGTAGAATAACTACATCGAAGTATTTAACTGCAAACATACCATACAATCGCATCGTCCTGGATCTGCCCTTGTCTGTCCACCGATACAAACGCCACCCCTCGTTATTAGGCCAAGGGTACAACTCTCCCGGATGCACGACGCACGGGGCCTGTTGCCAAGTCTTTATAGCTTGCTAATCGACCCAAAAGACTTCATGAACGCATCCTTCTGCTCTGTCGGCGTCTCAGTCGGACGAGGCAACGACTTGCGCTCATCGTCATTGACGGGGACGAGGATTAGAGCGCTTCGATCAACGGACCGAAGCGCCTTTGTCACTCCGTCTGCCGTATCTACAATGAACTTCCTTTCGTACGGTAGGCCTTCAACGAGGGCCAGAAGGTCTCCTCGTCCGATCATCAGCGGCTGGTTTCCGGTCGAGCTATGCATCCCGTTGTAGATCACCACATGGACGACCCTTTGATCCAGCAGGGGGGCGAGAATCGCATTGTTGCCTAGGTGCATCACGAAGGAACCATCGCCATCTATGCACACGACTCGGTTGGCCCGGCAGCCGTTCGACACCCCGTGGGCGAGAGCGTAAGTGTGGCCCATCGCTCCGATGCAGAAGAAATTGCGAGCGATGCTTTGGCCTTTGTTCTTTCGCAGCATCCACAGCTCGCGGCTGTTGCCCCCAAGAGACGAGACGGAGATATCATTGGACTTCAGCGCCCCCAATATGCTCTCGATCGTACTCTCTCTTGACAGGACCGGCTTTTCAGTCGATGATGATAGCCACTTGACTGTCTTCGACTGGGTCGGGGCCGCGGACGCCCAACGGGCCACCACGGGGCCTGTGTATGCGGCGAAAGACTTTGCGCGAACGAGCAACGCGACGGGGGTGTTGCCTTGCTTTGCTCTGGCTACGAGGCGCCCGACTGAACTCCGAGCCAGAGATAAGCCTTCCGGGAGGATCTCGTACGGAATATTATTGGCTTCGAGATTCTTCAGGATGTTGGGCCCGATGAGGTTATGCTGCGGTTCGTCCTTCTCGCCGGGCCGGCCACGCCAACCGATCATCAGAAGCATGGGGATGCCGAACACCTCCTTGGCCACCAACGATTGTAGAGGGTTTAGTGCATTTGAGTAGCCAGAGTTCTGCATGTAGACTAGGGCTAGATTGCTTGTAGACAGATAGTAGCCGGCGGCCAAGGCCACCGCGGCGCCCTCGCTTGCCACCGTAACATGCTTGCGCGTGCATTTCACGGCTGCCAGGTAGCTCAAGAAAGGACTCAGAGTCGAGTCGGGGACGCCAAAGGAGCGGTCAATTCCGTTCACCTTGAGGACCTCCTCATAGAATTGCTCTGGATCAAGTGGAGTTTCCATGATCAGGCTGTCTGCCTCGAGGCTTCTATTAATGAGCTAATGGCCAAGGAAGAATCGAAGAGAGAGTATGCAGCCTTGCTCTCGTACAGCCGTGCAGGCCTGACGCAGAGAATGAAGAATGATTCATATGAAGCGCCACCTACAGACGGAGGCACCGCATGTATGTATTTTCCTTCGTACAGTCTCTAGCGAAATCGCCTTCACCATCAGGTATATGATGATTGTCTTCTGGGCCCATTGCCAAGATCTTAGTACGAATAATTTATTGAGCAGGCATTCTTAAATTGAGGGTCTATGCGAATGTAGTCGGGTATTTAACACGAATATTATAGAACATGTATACTGTGCACTACAATACCAATTTGAAATGCATTTTGCCGGGTACCCTCAGTCCCTAATTTACGCATCTCATCCCTTTTTTACGTCCTTTTTAACAGGCTGCCCAATAAAATATTTCTGTTCGAGCCTCGGCAGTGGGGCCAAAACATAATCATCATATACGTGCTGGTGAAGGCGATTTCGCCAAAGACTGTACCAGTCTGAGGCCTCTGTTTCAATATCCATCGCTGCGCACATTATTCAGAATGAATATACTCCCCGCGAAAGGACACTTTGTGCCATTTTCCAGTTGTGTGACAGGACCACCGCTTCGGGGAACCACGGAGGGGCTATGGATTTAGCTGCAGGACTGCTTTACCATACATCGATACTAGAATCTGGGCCGAGTCATGCGTCCTCCTGACTCAATGATGCATGCATTAGTTAGCTGTCGGTTCCAGCCCGCTGATATTTCCCGATTAAGGTATGTATTGATTCACCATTTAGGTAGCAGAGCACGCGAGAGGGGTTGTACAATGGCCTCTAATAACTCCCTGTTCTTCGTTACATTTTTAACAGATGGATTACACACCTCACAAAGTAGAACCGGGGACCTTCGGAGCCTGCGAGCTCTGGGGCTACGAGAGACTCCACGTCAGACCCTCCACGTCAGGCCCTGTGGAGAGAGCTGACAGGGTATATTGCTGATAGTCTGACTTAACGGAAAACAAACCTTCTCCGTTTTTGAAGTCGAGACGCATCGCTTCGGCAAACTCATTTGTCTCTATTTCGGAGAAAATCGCTGTACGATTATTCCTTCCTCGCCAAGTTGGCCGCAACATATGAATTTCCGTCCACATGCACATCACGTCAAATATTCGAAACCTGGAAAAATTCCTCACGGCGTTCCCGTGGGCGGGATCGCAGCAACTGACGGAAGCCGACCTTATTGAAAATGTCGCTGCTCTGCCAGATAGTCGAGCTCATCTCTGGGATCTGGTCGCTGCCAAAGTGGTTGCTGTTAGAGACACCGTGACAGAGGACCGCGAGGGCCATGAGCGACCTTTAGTGCTGAACGAGCTGCTGATTGCCCCCCTTGTTGGCCGCGAGTCCAGCCTGGGCCACAGCTCGGTTCTGCCCATTGAGGGAATCGTGGTGGGCTCAACGATCGACTACGTCAGCACCGGAGGCGGCCTAGGAATATCTCCAGACAATCCTCCTGGCAAGGGCGACCCGTCCAAAGTCCGGCTCCTCGGCTTATTGTGCTATGCGGACGGCCAAGTAGCCAAAGCGCAGGACTTTGCCAAAGACTTGCCGTCCGCGGACACATTGAAACCGGTCATTATCGTGGTGGGATCCAAGTCCGATGTCGGCAAGACGACTGTCTGCATCGACCTCCTGAAGAGTCTTGCTGCTGCAGGGCGGCAGGTTGGTGTTGCGAAAGCCTCAGGCACTGCGCAGCGCATGGAGATTGAAGAGCTTGCGGTGCATGCGAACGAAGGTCTCGATACGGCGGATGCCGGGATGCCAACCACCTACCCTCCCTCTCAGGAGTCGGACAAGTGGGCTGAATCCACGCACCAAAAATCTCTTCTGGCGGTTGAATCGAACCTTTGGGCCCTGTCCGTTGCTAACGAGCTCATCCTGGTGGAGTTCGGAGGTGATTTGCTGTCTGCAAGTGTGCCTGAGATCCTGGAGGACCCGGGTCGCCTGAACATCGTCGCAGTGATCATGGTGGCAGAGTCGGCGACCGCGGCTATCGGAATGGAAACAAAGCTGCTCAGGATCTCTCTGAGTTATGCAAGCATACCCTACTACGTCGCGGGGCCAACAGCAACTCTCAGGGCGAACAGGAATCGCGTGGAGCGTGAGACGCGATGTGCAGGATGCTACGACCTCTGGAGCAAGAATAACTCTCGTGCATCCCAGAGTCAACGAGATGCGAGCACTGCTTCTTCGCAGGAATTAACACAGAAGCTGCTGGAGCATTGTGGCCTGGGACTTGTTTAGTTGTTGCTCAGGTCAATGGACTGTGTGACCGTCGAGATCGGTAGATGACTTTTCCCAAGCGGATAAAAGCCTAAGATAAAGTAACTGAGACATCCGTAGCACAGCCTTATTTGACTACATGGACTCTGTACATAGCGAAAACTTAAAAGTTTCCTCAAGGGATTCATGGTCATTCAATTCTACACAAGTGTTTTGTAGTAGTGGGCTTCTGTGAATGAGAACTCGTCGTTGACAACAATTAAGTCTCCTGATTCGACAACTTACCACCATTTCACAAGATGTCCTACGAGGCTCACTGTCTTTCTAGAAGTCTTTTCTAGTTTTAAATTGCCAGTAGCTACAGCTTTTACAATCAAGACTGAGGAAAATACATTTATATAAATAGCGTGATCGAAAAAGCCCGAGACTTGTTTTCTTCGATTCATTGGTTACGCTAACCTCAAAGCTTGGCTGTATACGGTTCCTTCCCCTCTTCTTTCAAGAGGAGATTGTTCAAAGGAGAAAGTTGCCGGCTGTTGATATTGAGAAGCTCCTTAGCGGTGATCATATAGTTGTCCGCCGCCCTGGCATTCTGGCCCTCGAGAAGCACCTTGATCACTTTCTTCACGTGAATTAGGGCGTATCTCGTTGCTAGTGCGCGATATTCTTGTGCTGACTCGCTCAGACTTTCGGCCTTCTCTAATTTCTGTAGGAGGTACCCGAAGTTTCGAAATTGAAGGGCACGGTCCCAAGACTTGTTCCCAAACGAGAAGCCCGACTGTCTCGTGGCCAGCAAGAAGCTCGACATAGCATCAACTGCGGTAATCTTCGCCCTCATTAAATGATTCGCATAAATGATGATATTTGCCCCGGCCTGGTGCAACTCCTGGTCTGTAATAGAGCCGTAGGTGGTTGGTACCACAACCAGGGGCGTGTCCGCATCTTGGGATCGGAACTGATTCAGAAATGACAAGACCTCGAGCGGGTTTTTCGCTTTGCTGTGGATCATAATAGCATCTGCTCCGCGGCTCTTGTAGAGGTTTGCACGCGCCAGCGCATCTTCGAGGGCCAGCTGGACCGACGTTAATTCTTTGGCTTCGTTCTCCTCCGGCGTGCGAGTGATGAAGCTCTCGATCCGTGCAGTAACCATGATCTCGCTGTCTCCGGTGGCGGCTCTGAATGCTTGAAGGATCCTGACAAACTCGTACATATTAGCCTGGCCCTGGGAGTGGGAGGCGCCAGCAAGAGAGTTGACCTTCTGACCCGGCGCCGTCAAGCTCTTGTCTTCAATTATCACCATGGAGATGCCCAGAGACCGCAGACACGAGATCAATTGCGGGATCTCCTCGACATTGCCACCACTATCTGCGTCAAACGCAGCGCAGAGCGGACGGCGCCCATCTTGCTCAATATTGTTGTTCGGGCCCGACATGTGCTTTGCACGCTGAAGAGGGGAGATCAATTCTGTATCTGGGATCCCCAAATACGTGGTCTGGGTCAGGCCACTCAGCCAAATTCCATCAAAAGATTCGCCATTTTCACTAAATGTTCCACGGATTGTCTCCTTGGTGGCATGGTCATGAGCCTCCAGTAGCCGAACTCGGCCCTGATTTCTCTTCAACACGGACTTGATGGAAGGAGACATTGTACGAACTCGAGTGACTGTCAATTTGCCAAAGGCTACAGTACCACGGAATCCGATATCTATCTACTGCCTTTGAGTACCTCAAGGGCCCTCTTAAGCTAGATCCAGGTAGGCGGCTACGCTGCGTGCATGTGAATTGGGATCCTATCCTTGCAAGGGGGCCCGGCGTATGTAGTCCAGTTTCTACAAAGGAAATTTCATGCATCCTGAAGGCTGAATCACGTCATCGACTTGAGTAATTGAGACCAACTTTACAAAGCCTTTGTATAGCATTCTTGAGATTTTGACCTAATGCCCACCGTAATGCAACGTAAAAAGTCCGACCCCAAGCACCATTTGAGAAGATCACTCTCATTGCTTATAGGATGGAAGATCTTTGACTAAAATATGGATGGGAGAGTGACGCAGTCGAGTCTCCAGCCGAATAATATTTGCGCCGAAACAGAAGAACGGAACCCCTTTCTTGTGTGTCGATTACTGTGAATTATTACAAAAAACGTCGTGAAATAGCCATTGCCACCTTGTCCACCAAAGGGGACCTCAGTATTGTTGCCTATAGACCAAATATACAAAGGTGATACGTGGAAACCTGCATTCGTTACTCGCCGCGGAACGGGCGGACCGGTGAGAAGGCGTGCGATCTGCTAGTTTAGTTGGCCGATACGTACACGCTAAGCCGATAAAGTGGGCTTTGGTATACAAAGTCGGATCCAACATTCTTAAGGTCGAAGTGGGTCTCGTTTCTATTATTGTTCGTTTTGATGCTTGTGCATCCAACTATCCATGCACCTATCAATTTATGGAATACTAACAAAATATAGAGCTAGTTTAGAACTCAGTCTAAATTGATGTTTATAATGTTGGTATCGTTGGTTGCTCTGCCCTGCATACCACGGGTGAGAGCATACATATGACATATGACAGATAGTGCTCCCAGGCCAATGCCCATCTTAATCCCCTTGGAGGGGCGGGCAGCTAATTTAATCAAATAACATCATCCGGCCCATGCAGTGCGCTACAGGTCCATGTATTCTGTTCCTAGGAAGGTATAATTCAGGTCCACTCATACACCACCACCAACCATGCATGTTTCTGAGCTCATTATCTACCCAGTAGGATAAAACATATCAGGAGAAATATAGAACCCAGAAGAAGAAGACTACAGGTAAAATCTTACTTAGTACTCTTCTAATAATATCTTAACCAGTAGCTCTTACTAGCTTACTTATACTTGTCTATATATGATTTAGTAGAGTTACAATCTCACTCTTAAGAGTAACCTGGGGTAAAATACAAACCCACTATAAAGTAACCTTAGTTAACTCCCTGTTCTCTTTAACTTTATGGAAGGTGAGATGTATATTATTGTATAAGTGTATATACAGTATTTATATTTTGTTTACAAAGTATTCAATCTCTACAGGTGCTGTAAACCCGGCGCCCAGACTTATACACCAAGTATTGTTAAATTTATTTATAATCCTCGAGCGTGTGACCCAATGATGTCATACCAAAGTGCCATTGCGTATAAGAAGTTGAAATAATATGAGCAAACTATGGAGTTTGCGAAATACCACACCACCGGAGTAGATCGCTTGTCAGACACCGCAGAGGATGTCGTCTACTAGGAAAATACCAGTCCTTGATCTGAAACTTGCAGAGGATCCCTCAACGCGAGGACTGCTTCTTGATCAGTTGCATGATGCATTATTCAACATCGGTTTTCTGTATATTTCCAACCATGGAGTCTCGGAAGAGACCATAAGTGCTTTGTCACAGAAGCTTCCGACGCTCTTTCATTTGCCGCTAGAACGAAAGAGGGAGTTGTCTAAAACTAAATCCCCCCAGTTCCTTGGTTTTAGTGACTTTGCCCAGGAAGTCACTCAGGGTAAGCTTGATTTGAGGGAGCAATACGACATTGCCACGGAACTGCCCGAGGTCTACCAGAAGGATGCTGTCCCGAACGACCGGGGAAGAAATTTTTCAAACTTGTACTGGAGGCTCAGGGGCCCAAACGTGTGGCCGTCAGAGAATGAAGTGCCTGGCTTTAAGAAAGCGGCTAATGAGTAGGCACCTGCATGACGATGAGCAGCAAGTAGTTTGACTGACATTTCTACATTTTCTTGAATGCTTTCGCCGAATTATCCCACAGGTTCGTACATCTCGTGGAAGAAGCATTTGGCATCCCACGAGGGACGTTCGATAGCTTCTTCAACGAGGATGCCGCTTCCACCACCGCCGCCGATTCCACCCCGGAGAGCGACTTTCTTCCTCCTCAACATCGGCTTAGACTCAACTTCTACCCGGCCATGCCGCCAGAGCAAGAGGGCCAAGGTGTAGGCCCGCACAAGGATATGGCTGGATGGCTCACCTTTCTACATCAGGTCGGCTCTGAATGCGCCCTGGATGTGCAAGGCAGAGACGGCAGCTGGATTTCCGTCGAACCAATCCCAAACACTCTCGTTGTCAACTTAGGCTACGCCTTTGAAGCGGCCACCGAGGGTGCAGCCAGAGCCACAGTTCATCGAGTAAGGGCACCTTCACAGAAAGATCGATACTCGATCCCCTTTTTCATGGGTTTGCCACTCGAACTTAAGCTATCGGAGGTGAGGAGTTTTATCCCAGAGAGTGTCAGGGCGATGAGACGCAAAGAACTGGAGAATGGCGAATGGACCATAGACAAGAAGATCGAACCCTTTTTGGACCCGAGATGGGACAGCATCGGTGAATCCGTACTGAGAAGATTCATTAGAGGATACAAGGAAACAGCCCTAAAATTCTATGGGCAGGAGGTGTATCAGTACTATACTCAGTGAAGTCGTGTAGAGAAGCTAGCTTATGCTTTCATTGCAAGTCTGGATAGTGATAAATTGACGAACTCAATGCGAAGTTGAATGCCTACTGAACCAGCGTTCATTCAATTTCGTACGTGAAACTCCTTCGTACTTTCTGTCCCAGCCTGAGACAGTCCTCTCTGCTCCTCCTACTAGCCACGGAAAAGTATGCTAGGTAGCTAAATACTTTGGCCTTTGGTCCGAGTAATTTATCCCCCTTTTTCTTCATCGTCTTGTAATCTACAACGGCCAAACGTAGATCTTCATGCCGCTCCAACATCTCTTTGCCGGCGTCCGGACTTTTCATCACGCCACTTTTGTCCTCCGGAATGATGATGACCTGAAGCCACCATTGTGGGCCATGGCAGAAAGGTACGCTCAGCGCACGACATCGATCAAAGTCTCCGAGAGCGGCCAGTATGTGATTGGCATAGTAGTCCACACCGTACGTCAACAGCGTAGCAATACTCACAAAATAACCACCCGGTCGAGCATTGATCTCGTGCAGGTAGAAGGATGGTTCCTCGTTGCCTTGTAATCGATCGCTTGGATACAAGTCAACAATGCCATCACGCGTATCGTACGCTTTGGATGCATAGCGAATTCTCCCCTCGCAGTGAAAGACGCCGGTGCGGAAGCCTTGTCGCAAGAGGGTTTGATGAAGCGAATCCTTGGTAATTTGAATTTCTTTTGGGGAGAGTCCTGTCGGGAGAACCATATCTGTCTCCATGAAGGAACCGTTCAACGTGTTCCCAGCTTTTTCGCCAGCTTTGGGGAAGTCATCTGCAACCTCAAAGAAGATGATGTCCCCTTCGATCAGAACAAAATTAGCATCAACTTCGGGCCCCTCGATATACGGCTCAATCATCACGTCCGACCGCGGGTTTGGTCCGTCACTGTGTCGACTTGAAGCCCGCGCGACTGCTTGAATGAGTTCTTCTTCGGTCTGCACTTTCGAAACACATTCACTACCCCACCCCATACAGGGTTTCACGATTACAGGGTATTCAATGGACGGATTCGTCTTGGACCGCAGTCGTGTGCGTAGCTCGTCGACATCGAAGATCTTGAATGCTCCTCCGTTATCTGGTTCCATCTCTCGCGTCTTGAACTTGTCTCCAGCAATGATGTATGACTCGGGTGGCGCAGACCGGAACCCCAATATTTGACAAGCTCGTGCAGTGCCGATTGCGCCAGCGTTATTGACCGTCACAAGCGCGTGGATAGGCTTGTCGTAGCTACGTACCGCGGCCACGATGCGGTCTACAAACCCCTGGTCAGCGGTGATATCGGTTGGAATAAAGGCTTCTCGTAAAAAGTTCCAGCGGTCATCGTCCTTCTGAAACCAATGGCCGTCGTGGTCCAGAATCACCACCTTGATGCCCAATGATCGAGCGGCTTCCCATATGCGCCTCCCGCTCTCCAGGTCCTCCTTGCCTTTGATCCATGCGATGCGTTTCTCTTCAATTGGCTCAGGAGAGATCCATGTGAATGATAACCTGTTCGCTAACTCGGCCTCCAGACTGGCTAGGCGCTGTTCACTCTGGACTTGAACGGCTCCAACAGCATGGGGTAGAAGATCAAGTAGGCTCAATGGAGATTTACTATCCAGGCGTCGGAAATCAGGAGCTTTAATATCTCCTCTTGGCGTCAGAAAACTTTCGACACTCAGAGCATGCTCGTAGCCTTCCAGACGCCGCTCAAGGAAGTCGGACCTGACCGTGAAGCCAGACTTTACGGGTAGAATGAACTTGATAGCAAGAACGGAAGATGCCGGCAGCTGCTGATGGAGAAGACGACTGAGAAAGTTGGACGCTCGATCGTCCGATATTAATTGCAAGACATTAAGTGCGCTCGACGTAGGTAGCAGCGCGGTATTATTACCAATCGACAAGATATCCAGTGTCACATCTAGAGTTCTATGTAGAGATTCTCCAGGTGCAACAGGATTGAGTTGCCACAACCCGTCGACGTAGACTACCAACAACGTCAGTGTTCAGTGAGAGGCAAAAGTGCAGCGAGGCTGAATACCATCCTTCCCTTCTACCTTGTATTGGAACTTGCCTGCCTCCGCACCAGGCATAATGAATCGTAAAGAGATGCTGATTAAAATTTGATGAAGATGGTACGTGTGAGCAAGAGGGGTACGGTGCTCTCGTCAGGCATCCCCGGGGGCAAGCCGCGGCACTTTAACTGTTTAACTGGTACTCCGTAGAGTCTACTAGTCACATGTTGGACACTGCGCATAGATCAAATCCGACTTTGCATACCAAAGCCCATTTTATCGGCTTAGCGTGCACATATCGGCCAAGTAAACTAGCAGGTCACACGCCTTCTCACTGGTGCTTCGCAAACTCCATAGTTTGCTCATATTATCTCAACTTCTTATACGCAATGGCGCTATGGTATGACATTCATTGAGTCACACGTTCGAGGATTATGAATGAATTTTGACAATACTTGATACATAAATCTGGGCGCCGGGTTTACAGCACCTGTAGAGATTGAATACTTTGTAAACAAAATATAAATACTGTGTATACGCTTGTACAATGATATACACCTCGCCTTCCACCAAGCGAGAGAGGACAGGGAGTTAACTAAGATTACTTTATAGTGCTGTTTTTTGCCCCAGGTAACCCTTAGAGTGAGATTGTAACTCTACTAAATTATATATAGATAAGTATAAGTGAGCTAGCAAGAACTACTGGTTGAAATATTATTAGAAGGTACTAAATTAGATTTTATCTGCAGTCTTCTTCTTCTGGATATCCTGATATGTTTTATCCTACTGGGTAGATAATGAGCTCAGAAACAAGCATGGTTGGTGGTGGTGTATGAGTGGACCTGGACTATACCTTCCCGGAACAGAACAAATGGGCTTGCGGCGCAGATCGCACACTTTCTCACCGGCCCGCCCGTTCCGCGGCAAGTAACAAATGCAGGTTTCCACGTATCACCTTGCATATTTGGCCTATGGTTGGTGGTGTATGAGTGGACCTGGATTATGCCTTCCCAGAACGGAACGAATGGCCACACAAACAACCCAGCCACCCATGCAATCCATACAAATAGCCATTTTTTATATCTTGATATCTCAACAAAATTATTTGTAAACCATCGTCCAAAATTTTATATATAATATACAATGGGCCTAATAATAATATAATTAAAAATGAATTAGAAAAATTCAAAATTGATTACGAATACCAAAAACAAAGTGCAATTTTTGGTATTATATATAACTTAATGTAATTTTAAGATCTAGTCACTAATTTTAAAATTTATTTTAAAAGCATATACTCTTTTACTAAATAAGTGATATAGTAAACATGTAATTTTCGGTTATTCGTCACCCGGGCGCCAAGCCCCACAGAAAGGCCCTGTCCCACCCTGTTACCCATACAAATTCCAGGGCACACAACCCCTAGCTATAAGCAGTAACTTTGGTAAAAATACAGTGGAAGATGTTGGTAGCTTACAAAATTTACACGGGCTACTAAACGGAGCTGGCGTCGGACAGGAACAAAGCAGCACCTATCTCACCGCATTAGATTTGTCATCCCTGGAACGAAGTTGATCGGCGGTAAGCTTTGGCGCTAACGATGGCGTAAATATTGATGGGCCCACGTATCTGATTTGTTAGTCGGCTCCCCTCTCTCTCGCGTGATATATAGGTAATCGTGGGAACGTCCGTTGTTGGTAACAGTTCACCCGTCATTACCATTCTCGAATACGATGGCGAGGATTGTTGAAGCTGGAAACGGCCCTGCGGGCATTGATGACGAATCTCTCTCGCCTCGAGATGCTACAGATGAAGAGATTGGGTCTCTGAGGCATGTCGTTGACAAGCTACCCAGAAAAGTCTGGGTCTCCTTGCTCGTAAGTGGAGCAGAGCGCTTCACATACTACACAATCACAACCCCGTGGCGTAAGTGTACGGCGATATGACGGGGCATGGTATGATATACTGCTAAGACACAATGGCAGAGAACTACATACAGAATGCTCCGGGTGATGGTGCTGTGCCAGGTGCTCTTGGGCTTGGGCAGTCTCGGGCGACCATGATCTTCAACGCCTTCTACTTATTCTATTACTTAGTGCCTATCCCCTTCGCCCTTGTGTCGGATGCATGGCTAGGGCGATACGCGGTTCTCTGTATCAGCCTGAGGTGCGTGTTGACTTGTCACGACACCTGGAATTGGCCAGCTTGCTAACACAATATAGCTTGTATTTCTGTGGCACGCTCGTACAGTTTATAACGTCTCTACCCTCACTTTTCCACTATGAATCAGGCCTGGCGGGCCTTGTACTCTCTATGATATTGATAGGTCTCGGTGTTGGAGGAACAAAGGCAGCAATCACGCCCTTCATCGGTACCTTTACCCTGTTAAGCACCCTATCTTTGAATAAATCTAAAGGCATTAGGAGATCAATACCCGGTCAAGTCTCCAAAAGTCAAGACCCTGCCAACCGGAGAACGCGTGATCATAGATCGAACTTTGACCTTGCAGTATGTGTACAACGTCTACTACTGGTTAGCACCTCTAATAATCAATGGGTAGCACAGACTGACCCATAGTAGGATCACCAATGTCGCCGCACTTTCTATCCTGGCATCGACTTATCTCGAGAAGGAACGTGGCTTCTGGGCGGCCAATGTCCTTGCATTGTGCTCATCCTGGATCGGGGTTGCCTTGCTTGCTATATTTGGCAAGGAACTCGGTGCGTCCCCGCATACCAAGAACCCCAAGGTGTGGCTGACAAGTTGTAGAACGGTATCCAGCTCAAGGTGGTGTTTTGTTAAAAGCTGGAAAGGTTCTTGCATATGCTATCCACGATAAGTTCAAGATCGATGCCGCACGACCACGCTACCAATTAGAAAAGTATAATCGGGTAGTCCCATGGACGGATCGTTTCGTCACAGAGATTCAAAGTGGCCTTCGTGCATGTCAAGTCATGTGGGTTTTTCCCCTGGAATTCTCCCTTTGGGCGTATGGGACACGAGAGTTTACTGACCGTGTGACGGATAGGGCCTGGTTCGTGTTGTTCCATCTTGGCATCAACCAGATGACCAACAACCTCGTTTCGCAAGCAGGCGAAATGCAACTCACCGGCTTTCCCAACGACGGGATTCAGGTTCTAAACCCAATCGCTTGCGTTTTACTCGGCCCAGTCATCCAGAATCTACTCTATCCAACCCTTGCGAGATACCAGATCCCCTTTGGTCCCCTCATGCGCATGACGATGGCCTTCTTTACAATGGCAGCGACGTTCGCCTACGCTGCTGGAGTGCAGAAGATGATTTACAATTCCGGTCCCTGCTACGAGGCTCCATTGGTTTGTCCGGCGGCGCAAAGAGTTGGACAGCCCGCCTTGCCCAATAAAATCAAGGTCTGGGTGCAGACGCCTATCTATGTGATCTTAGCCGTATCTGAAATATTCGGCTTCGTCACCCTCAGTGAGTATAGCTACAGTAAAGCACCTAAGGATATGCGCACTGTGGTCCAGTCAATGAGGCAGCTGAGTGCTGGCATTGGAAGCGCTATCGGGATAGCTCTCGGTCCGGTTTCACGTGATCCAAAGGTATTGTGGATGGACGTCGGACTGGCAGTGAGTTTAGGGCTTTCAGGGCCACTGTTTTGGTCGGTCATGGGTCACCATGAAAAAGATAATGAAGATTTGGACACGATGTTCCCGAACGATGACGGGGGTAGGGCGGCACACACTGAGGGTGAGGTCATTTCAGGAACTAAAAACTGAATACCTTATCCGATTGATATTCAGCTGTACATACGTACCGGATTTTCTAGACTGCTTGATGTCCTTCCCTTTCCGTTTTGGTGCTCACCCCTCGCCACTTTTTGCTCCCTGAGTAGACCTGAGCACGCCCTGAGTACCCTGGGCTTATCACTGAGCAGGGGCTGAGCAGAGGTGAGTAGTCTGAGTAAGGTAGCATCAATAAAACATACTAGCACACAATGAGGCGAGTTCTACAGATATACTATTGATCACTGCTTGCCACCGGAATTACATTACGCCTGTCGGTATTGGGAGCATCGCTTACTCCAGAGCCACGATCCTGCTAATAAACTAATTTATACTTTTTCATTTCTTAAAGTACACTTGCTTTACTAGATAGAAGCAATGAGTCATTTGGGTATTATATCCAAGGCTCTTGGAGTCATTCAAAGATATTAGTCAATTATTCAATTAAGTATCGAATTTTTAATTTACTTAGAAATACTTAAAAACATAAATTCAGAGATATCAAAGTTTCTCCATAATACTTGGCGATTGATTCTGAAAAATCGGCAGTTAGCTGAGATTGCATCTCTTCAGCTTTACTTATCAGGGACTTGTGTCTGCTCCGAAGAACTCAGCCATTACAAAAACATCCAAGAATGAATTATCTACCTGGAACTAGATACCAACAATTAGAAATACCTGGGATGGAGATCTTCTGATCCTCGAGGGCCATTCTAGTGAAGTTCGGTCGGTAGTATTGACAATTGATGGCCAGCTGCTGGCCTCTGGATCCTTCGACAGCACTATTAAGCTCTGGGATCCCAGTACCGGTGAGCTGCACCAGACTCTTAACGTTAAGTTCAATTAGGTCAGTGACCCTTTCGCCTAATAGCCAGCTGCTGGCATCCGGCTCCGACGACAATACTATTAAGCTCAGGGATCCCAGCACTAGCAAGCTGCGCCGGACTCTCATGAGCTATTCTGCTTGGGTATGGACCGAAACTAATACTGAACAGCTATCTATATCAGACTAGTGGATTTTTTTTTCAAGGACGGAGAATGTTATAGCTTTCTCTGAACTATAGACCAGTGTGCCCGGCATTTAAAGAAGGCATACTTGCTCTGAGTTATTTATCTAGACGAGTCTCCTGTATCTTAGTTTTTAATTAGTTGCCCATATTGTATAAAGCAGCGCTTTTCCTTATGTACATCAACCATTTTCGAAGAGAAAGCTTACGAAATATGAAAATTCATGCATTGTTTAGCAAGCAGAAGCGTTGAGTTATTTCCACTATATTGTACAGTAAGTGCCAAGCTCAAAGTGTGGTTGCCACTGATGCCTGGCTGAGTAAGAAGTAGTTTAGCTCCTAATTACACTAGTTAGTTAGGCAGACACGTGCTGTGCTGGTAATTACATTTGTTAGATGATACTTGGTGGTCAGCTTGTGCGCACCCATTTTTGTGGCTGGTGGGTCTTGGCAGCGGCGTTCAAAAAGAGCAAGAGTGCGTTAGGTGGTGAAACTGGTTTTGCTCGACCCTGTAAGAGGGCCTGGGGCACTTCACTGTAAGGTCACTAGACTGTAAGGTCACTAGAGATCCGATCGTGGTTGAGGCACTTCACTACAAAAATCCGTCTGAATCGCTTCGTTCATTACCGTCGAGTGCGCGAGAATGCCGTCGGGCTACCCCCGGACGGGACGGGCCGCGACGCGAACCCCTGAACCCCCGGATCGCGACGAACACGAAGACTCACCACCACGACTGCCGAGACCGAAACATATCACTAAACCACCCAACAATTATATACAAGAGCAAGAGAAAGAAACTAAGCAGAGGAACACGCGCTCCCAACAGAGGAAGAAAAAGCAAGACAGGCCAGCAGCCCAACGTGATAAATCAACTTTAGATGACTCCTCGACGGAGAGCGAGGTTCTGGACACTGTTAAACTGATGGAAGAGTTTACCAAACTCAGGAAAGAGATTAGACGACGAGATGACTTGTACAAGGAAGAACTAAAGAAGATTAAAGAAGAATTTAGTACTGCTCTAGTAGAGATCCGACACGAGCTATAAACTCTAACACTGTAGTCTTATTCCGAGTCATGCTTATAAAACAGCCACGAAGAGCTCCTTCGTGAAATCTAATCTCTACGCATTTTAATTACTATGGCATGTCCTACAAGCAACCCGTTCTATGCAGATGTTGCCCGCACTTCTTCAATTAGTTAATCAAGCAATATACAGACCCTTTCCTCGTTTAACACGACATCAACCACCTTTATAAATATATTGTATTGTATAATAGATATTTCAAGAGTAGCAGAGAACAAAAGCAATAAGATGTCTGCAGATCCAATAAGGGCTGTAGTTGAGATAGAGATCCGAACAATGGAAAACTACACAAACTGGCGGTGCCGCGTGGTTACTGTGGATCCAAGAAACACTAGTTGAATTAAAATTACTTGTCGAGATAAAGCTGAATATCAACTGGTCAAGAAAGTTGCAGAGGCAAAGATTGGTGCAGGTACCCGGATGCTCCGTGACAAGCTTTACTTGATTAAAGTCGACAGTGTCAAGAAGACCACAGTATTAGACAAAAAAGATAAAATTAGAGCTGGAGCCGCAGCAGCCTTCAGCGAGGAGAATGAAACCACGGTTGCTAAAATATCATGGCTTAGTAGAAAAGAGAGCGCGAAGGTCTATAGATCTATGGTCGTGTATTTAATTAAAGGCACTGACGCACGGAGACTCCTGGCTGACGGGTTCTTCCACGCCGGGGGAGAATCTGGAGTAACCAGTGTCTTTAAGTATCGACCACGGCCGGTACAATGCTATAACTGTCAAGAGGTTGGCTATAAGATATTTCAATGCAAGAACGCCCAGAAGTGCGCGAAATGTGTTAAGAAAGACCACTACCACAGTATTTACAGTGAAACGGTCCTTCGGTGTATTTCATGCGGAGGCCCGCATGAATTGTACAGTAAAAACTGTTGAAAGCTTTATCCAGTACAACATGAATAAGATATTCTGAATAATCCAGTTAAATATAAGAAAATAGAGTGTAGTATATAACAGTTTAATAAACAACAAAGAAATTCAGGATACAGTGGCAATAGTAATTCAAGAATCTTAAGCAAGAAGAATTGAAGGCCGACTCTTGACGACCCCAATGGGATATTATAAATAGATAAAGATAGTCTCTTCTACATGGAGGGAAGGTAGATGGGCAATTCAAAGTATACTCTAGATAAATAAAAATATAAAAGTGGAACAAGTACCAATAGAATCCCCGGATCTGACAGCAGCGGTTATCCGGCTCCCTAAACAATTGATTTTTATAGTATCAGTCTATATAAAGGGGGGAGATGTTTAGACTTTGTATAATACGTGCAATAGCTTATACAAGATAATTATAAAAGTAAAACGAGACGCGGGCACGACGGTGGAGATAATGATTGTGGGAGACTTTAATCAACATAATTAACTTTAGAGAGAAGACGACGTGACTTTAGAAAGACAGGGAAAAGCAGATTTAATTATTGATTTTATGAATAAATTTACTCTTAGTAGTCTACTTAAACGAGGCACAAAGACATGGCATGGTGGAGGATAGAATAGAGATTGTGAATCCACGATCAACCTTGTTCTTGTCTCTGAAAATCTGATAGACTCTATAGTAAAGTGTATAATATATAGAATAGAACACAGCTCTGACCACTGTACAATTGAGACTGTGTTTGAAGCGCCGTGGCCGATCTTAAAATAACCGGAATAACTTATGCTTAAAAACATGTTATAGAAGAAGATTAATACCAGAATCACGAGAATTCTAAAAACTACTCTATTGGAAGACATAATACAGCAGAGAACTGACTGACTAATAACTGTAGTGTTGAAAGCAGTTTATACCTTGACTCTAAAGGCCAAACTGTTACTATATACAAAGCGATAGTGGACAACAGACTTGACACAGCTCCGTTATATATACATATACTAGAGAAACCACGCCCGCTCAGAGTAACGGGCAGGCCGAGCTGTAGTAAATCTAGAAGAGGCGGCCAAAAGTGCAGAGAAGTAATATCATGATGCTATCCAGTAATAAAAGAAAAAGTACTGGAACAAATTCCTCGCAGATAATGACAATATATAGAAGATGGCCAAGTATTTAAAGTCGGGAGACGAGGCAGTATTTAGAAAAATACCACAGCTTGTCTGAGCAGATAGGACTACCACCGCCGATTATAAGGAACAAGCCAAAGAACTACTAGTCAAATTCTTTCCCCCTTTACCAGACAATATTGATGAGGAAGGATCCAGGCCTCAAAGAGCGCCGGTAGAGTTTTCTGTCATTACTATAAAGAAAGTAGAACGACAGCTATTTACAGTAAAATTATGGAAGGCACCTGGAGAAGACGGCTTACCGGCTATAGTTTAAAAGATGATGTGGCCCTCTATTAAGTATAGAGTTCTTGATCTATTCCACGCGTTGCTGAAAGAAGACAAGCTACCAAGTTAGTAGAGATATATAAAGATTATACTACTCAAAAAACTAAATAAAGAGAACTATACCATTGCAAAAGTATAGAGACCGATTTTACTTTTAGCGACACTTGACAAGATACTAGAATCTGTAGTTATAGAAAGGATCGCACATGCAGTGGAGACATACAGCCTGCTCTCAATCAGTCACTTTAAGACCTGAAAACAACAATTAACTGAACAGACTCTCCTGCTCTTGCAGGAGCAAATCTATATAGTTTAATATAGTCAACAGGTAGTGAGCTTGATTAGCTTTAATATTAAAGAAGTCTATAATAGAGTCTTCAAAGAAAGACTGCTCCAGAGAATAAAAGCGCGAGGTATACTAGAGAAGCTGCTCCGGTGGATCAAGGTGTTCTACTTGAAATAAACAGCAACTATTTAAATTAATAGACAAATATCTAAAACCCAAAGTCTCCTACAGGCGGGACTACCTCAGAGCTCTTCTCTATTCCCGATCTTATTTCTTTTCTTCAACGCAGACCTAGTACAACGACAGATTGACAGCCAGGGAGGAGCGATTGCTTTTGTGGATAACTTTACTATATAGGTGACAGGACCAACTGCGCAGAGTAACCAGAAAGATATCAAAGCAATTATTAATGAAGTGCTCGACTGGAAGAGGAGAAGTGGAGCAACTTTTAAAGTAGAGAAAATAGTTATTATACACTTTACTTCTAAAGCACACAAATTAAAATAGAAACCGTTTACTATCAAGAGACAGGCTGTTGAACCCAAAGACCATGTCAAGATTCTTGAAGTATTAATAAATACTAGACTTAAATATAAAGAGTATATAGCAAGAGCAGTGTTCAAGGGTCTAGAAACAGTAATGGAGCTCAGACAATTTAGAGATTTATTTCTATTAACAGCGCGGCAGCTATTTACATCAACTGTTACTCCAGCGGTAGACTACACCTTTAATGTTTAGATATACACTTTCAAAGATAAGGCCATGGGGCCCATCAACCGGGTGTAAAGAGTAGAAGCTTAAGCAGTTGTGGAAATATTTCTTACTGTCGCAACAAGCATGGTAGAAGCAGAGGCTTATATTGCCACTGCACACAGCCGGCTCTGGAAACGGGCAGTAAAGATGTAGATAGATATCTATACTCTACTAAAGACTAACCCACTCTGCAGGAATACAGCTTGTATTAAGAAATTTAGAAGATATCACTATTTACTGTTGTATCAGGTGGCTGACGCAATAAAGAATATAGAGATGGAAATACTTAAAACTATTAATCCATTTACCTTAGTACCATGGGAGGAACGGGTGTAGACTGATATAAGGAAAATCTTCGGGATCCAGGCAGAAGCTGGTGAATTAATATAGATTGCAGTAAGCAGCTTAGTATAGAATAAAGTGGTAGAATTCAGCAGAATTGTCCAGAAACAGCTATTCAAGTATAAAAAGCTGAAACTGAAGTTCTTTTCCATCACACTTGACGCAAGATTAGAGCAGAACCTGTACTCGGGGGAGCTGGCTACAATGATAAATGTATTGAGGACGCTACCAGTACTAAAACTGTATAGAATCACACTATTAACAAGTAACAAAGCGGCCACACTTGTACTGAGGAGCCCGCGACAACAGTTGAACTAGAAATACATTTATTAAATATACAAGTTGATTAGAAGACTATAAAGAAATGGAAACAGGATCAATATCCGTTGGGTCTCTACAAGCGAGGACAATAAACTGTTAGGTCTGGCTAAAGAGCAGGCCAGAAAAGTAACTCAAGATAATGTCACTCTATATACAGAGCTCCCCAGAATAAAATCAACCACTCTTAATATTGTACAAGTCCATGTAGGCACCAGCAAAGGCCTGTTAGAGAATATTAAAAAATATACTAAAAGAGTAGATATAGTACTCCCAGGTAAACACACCCGACAGTTGTATAATTAATTATCATGGAACGAAGCAACCGTGCTGGCTCAACTCTAGACTGGCATAGTAAGATTAAATGGGTATCTCTACTAAATTAACACTGTATAGACAGATCAGTGTGCATGTGGACAGGTAAGAGAGACTGTAGAGCACTTCCTCTTTTGATATTGAAAGTGGACAGCACACCGGGCAGAAATGCTACAATGCACCAATATTCACCAAGGCAACATATTCTTCTTCCTGGGAGGAAAGTCACCATTAGATAATTAAAACTGGACCCTAAACCTCAAAGCAGTACAGGTATCCATACGGTTTGCAATCATCACGGACCGACTCAACGCCACATAACCATGTAGATAATCACCAATCACCCAATCCTCCTGACCGAACTCACACCAACCACCTCGTGCCAGAGACAGTAGACGCGCTTCAACTGCCGAAGATAGGATATTGAACACTTGGAGAAGCGCCTCCAAGCCAGTCTATTAACAAAATTACTAACCCACAGGGATTCCTATGATGTTGACA